>LOEQ01004102.1:244316-272110 GCA_001685075.1 Bramus lutescens
TCTGTCTACTCCACCTACCTAAGTTCTGTCCTATCAACTAGGCCAAGGCAGTTTCTTTATTCATTACCCAATGAAAGCAACACCCAAACAGAAGGAACTCCTACACCAGTAAGACAGCAACAATGATGCATATACTGTGTCAGGCTCATGCCTATAAACCAGGATTCATGCTACATGTTCTTTGGCTATCTCAAATCCGTAAGCCAACTCTCATAGTGTATGTATAATGTGAGGATGACCTTAGAAATTATAGCACTCATGATACATGTACCTTTATAGGCTCAAGCCAATAAAGCATCACTCATTAGAAATGCATGTATGAGACTCAATAAAGAAAGTCAACATTAATTGTGCATGTACTGCATAAGGCTCAAGTCTGTAGTCCAGCACTCATTGTAAATGTACTGTGTGAGACCAAAAACAGTGAGTTCGCACTCAAGATGCATGTTCTTTGTGAAGTTCATACTTATAATCCAGTACTCATTGTGAATGTACTGTGAGGGACTCAAACCAGTAAGCTGTCCCTCATAGTACATGGACTACGAGAGGCTCACGCCTAAAACCCAGCATCAATTGTGCATGTTCTACTGTGGTCTCTTGGCTTAATACAACACTTATTTTGCGTGTGCTCTGGAGACATGTCCCTGGAGCCTCGTATTTATGGTATAGGTACTTTGGGATGGTCATTTCTATAGAACAGCATTCATAGGGAATGTACTATGCAATACTTTTTAAGCCAGCAATAATGGTGAAAATATACTGTCGGAGGCTCATACCTATAACACAGTACTAATTGTAAATGTACTGTGTAAGTCTCAAGACAGTAATCCAGCATGCATGGTAACTGTATTATGGAAGACTCATGCCTATAACCCAGAAATTTATTGTGATACAGCGATAGATTACAAATTGTAAGTCAGAACTCAACAGTGCATGTACTTGTGAAGTTCCTGCCTGCAACCTAGAACTCATTATGCATAAAATTGGGAGATGAAGGTTTGTAATGCAGTACCCATGGTGCATGCATTTACAGTAGGAGGCTTATGTCTATAACTCAGCACTGATTGTTAATGTGCTTGGGAGACACAGACCTGTAATAAAGCACACCCATGTGCTTGCATTTACTGTACAATGCTCCTTTCTATAACTCAGTACCCACTGTGAATGTAATGTGCAAGATTCAAAACTGAAAGTCAGCAATCATGGTGCACATACTTTTGATGTGTATGCTGATAACTCAAAATTCATGATTTATGTGCTGTCAGAGATCCACATCCAACCTAGCACTCATGATGCATGTATTGTGGGATACTCATGTCACTATGAGTGTATGCTTCATGACTCAAAACATTAAGCCAGAATTCATGTGCTGTGAGAGACTCAAGACTATAACACACTCCCAGTGCACATATTCTGTAAATGTAAGCCTGTAACCCAATATATCTTTTATGTACTGTGGGAGACCCACACTACTAACACAGCTTGTGCTAGTCCTGTGCAAGTCTCATGTTCATAAGCCAGCATTTATCATGAATGTGCAGGGCTAGATTACAAACAGTAAGCCAACACTCAAGGTGCATTCACTAAGAGAGGCTCCTGTTCATAACAGAACACTCATTGCAAATGAACTGTGTGTGACTCAGTTACTTAACCAGCACCCATGGTGCGTATACTGCTGGAGGCGCACACATTTAACACATCACTCAGGGTGCACTTAATCTGTAGTTACAACAAATTCAGGATTCATTGTTTATATACTACAGGATACTAATGCCCTTAACCCTGTACTCATGGTGCACGTTCTGTGAAAAGCTCCTGTTTATAACCCAGCCCTCTGGGAGACTCACACCACAAATTTAGCATTCATGATACACTTACTGTCAGGGTCTCACACCTATAACCTAGCACTCATAGAGTGTGTTGGACTGAGACTCAAGCCTGTACCCTAGCACTCATGGTGCATATAAGCTGGAGACTCACACAAGAAATGCAGCATTAATTATGCATACAATTCTATAAGCTGTTGCCTATAGTTCAGCACTAATTATTAATGTAGTGTGTAAGATTCTAAACAGTAAGCCTGAACTCACAATATATACAATGTGGGAGGATCAGGCATACAACACTTCATTCATGGTCCATGTACTATAGTAGGCTGATATGTGTGCACCGGTACCCATAGTGCACGCACTTTGGGATTCTCACAATGAAAATCCAGAACTTATGGAGCATGTACCATGTACGTCTCATGCCTATACCACAAAATTTATCAAAAATTATGGTGCTTGTACTGTGGGGATGCACACTTGTGACACAACACTCGTGGTACATCTACTATGGGAGGCTCATTCCTACAACCCAGTATTCATTGTGAATTTACTGTGTGAATTCCTAAAAGTAATCCAGAACTCATGGAGCATTTATGGAGTGTGGGGGAGGAGCTCATGCATATAGCACATCACTCAGTGTAAGTACTGTTACCAAACAAGCATTCATGCTTTATGTACTGTTGAAGCCTCACACCACTAACCCAGTAGTCATGGTACATGTTCTGTAGCAGGCTCATGTTTATGAACAGCACTCATTGCGAATGTACTGTGTACAACTCATACCTGTAAGCCAGGACCCATAGTGTGCTTAACTGGGAGAGGCTCATGCCTATATACAGCCCTCATGGAGCATAACTTTTGTGAGTCCCACATGTATAATCTGGCATTTATGGTGCATGCAAGGAGCTGTATTTACACTGCTCTCATGACTATAAGTGATCATTCACAGTGCAATATGCAATGGGAGGCTGTTGTTTATAACCAAGATCTCAATTTGAATACTCTGTGTGAGATTCAAAATAGTAAGTCAGCATGCATTGTGCATTTTCTGTGGGTGGTTCATGCCTGTACCCCACCACTCCTTGTGCACATAAACAGGAGATGCACACCTTGTGCATAGACTATGGGAGGCTCATGCCTATAATCCAGTACTCAAACAAGTAGCCCAGCACTAAGGTGAATGTACTCTGGCACTGTATGTAGGGTCTTGTCTATAACCCAGAATTCCCGATTCATATGCTGTGCTGGTCTTATGGTTGTAACGTATGACTTATGGTGCATATACTGTGGGAGACTCATGCCTATAATCCAATGGTTATGGTGCATGTATTATTGTGGGAGACTAATTGTTATAATGCAGCATTCTCTGGACATGTTCTGTGGGAGACAAACAACACTAATACATACTCAGGCTGCACTACTGTGGAAAGCTCTTGCCTATAATACAATACTTCTGGTGTGTATACTCTGGGAGGCTTATGCTTATAAAGCAGCATTCAGGGAACATGTACTATAATGGGTTCATGCCTGTGACCTAGTTCTCATATTGCACATACTCTTGGTGTTTGCTGTAAGTAACCAAGCACTCCTGGTGCTTGTACTCAAGAGGCTAACACCCATCTTCATGGTAAATACTATGTAGTAGGGGGTTGTGTCTGGCCCACTGGATCTGTAGGTTCCAGAGGAGGGAAGTGTGGATTGAGGAAAGAAATAGATAAGAGACAACAGATAGAGTTGGGAGGGCATCAGGTGGATACTGTGATCTGCCTCAAGTTTACTATTCCAAGTTCTTATATACCCCAATTCAAAAGTGGGGGAAGACAAAGGACTTCCTTGCCATGATGCAAAGAATAAAACAGTAATTTTCTCCACTCATCTCCAAACATTAAGTAATCACACCCTTGATCGAAATATCATTTTGTCTAGGCAGAATATCCTGTAACCATACCTTAGGTCCAGCATCCTGTCATATAACCTTGAAGGAGCAAGAACAGAGCTGAACTCTCTAACCTTTAGTCAAGGTGGAATGGATTCATTCTATGGGCCCCAACAGTAGCTTCATGCATGCAATTCAAACCTCCTGGTGCATTACTGTTGGGGACTCATACCTATAATCGTGCACTCATGGTGAATGTACTGTGAAAGTATCATGGCTGTAAACCAGACGAATGTTACATATGTTGTGGTGAGCTTACGTCTATAGTCGAAAATTCATGGTGCCTTTACTGTGGTGGGTTCACATTGTAATCTACCACTCATGGTGTACTTACTATGGGAGGCTTTGCCTGTAACCTAGCACTCATGATATCTGTACTGTCGTTGGATGCTCAAGCCTGTATTGAAGCATTCATGGTACATGAAGAGTGGGAGGGGCAGGCCTGTAAACTCTGACCCATAGTACATGTACTATGGTAGACTCATAGTTGCAACCCAACACTCATGATACATGCACTGTGAGAGACACCAGCTTGTAATCCATCTCTCATGATTCATGTCCTGTGGAAGGCTGACTTTTGTGTATTAGTACTTGTGGTACATGTACTGTAAAAGGCTCACTCAGCATACATGGTGCATATGCATTGGTGGACTCATGACTGCAACCACACACTCATATGCATGTACTCATGGGGGCTCATGTGTATAATCCAATATTCATGATGCATGTACTAGTGTGGGCCCATGCTTATAATTCAGTACTAATGCTGAATGTACTCTGGGAAGCTTAGGCCTTTAATCCAGCAGTCATGGTGCATGTAGTGTAAACGACTCACACTTGTAATATAGCACTCATGGTGAATTTACAGCAAGAGGCTCAAGCCTATAACCCAGCATGAGTGGGGAATGTATTGTGAGAGACTCATGATGCTAACCCAACAGTTATAATGCATGTAATGTGAAGACTTATGCTTATTACCTAGTATGTATTACACTGGGCTCTCAACTATAAACCAGCACTCATGCAATATATACTCTGTGATGCTCAGGTCTTTTAGCCAAATCTCATGGTGCATGCATTTTGCATGCACAAGTTCTGACTCCATAAGCTTGACTTTGGCAAGGAAAGGAAATGAGCAAATCAGGATGATGCCTGTACTTCCAAGTTGCAATATGATGAACACTGGCCAATATAAGGTAAAAAAGTGGGTGTCCATCAGTGGATAAGTCTAAAATGAAACATTGTATTTATTGATTAGGAGTGAAATACTACTGTCATGTGAAACAAAAGGAATGCAAGTAGAAGATATTATATTAAAATAGACACAGAAATAAAAAATACCACATATTCACATTGACACATGGAAACTAAAAATATGTATAAATGTTAGTCTCAAAGACAATGACATTAAAGTCAGGCATGGTAAAGGATATCTATAATCAGGAGGCTGAGGCAGGAGGTCACGAGTTCAAGAGAAGCCTGGGATATACAGCTAGATTTTGTTAAAGGAAGAAGAGATAGAAAAATAGGAAAAGAAGAATGAAGAGAAGAATAGGGATGAATAAGAGGAAGAAACTTATTAAAGTGGAAGGGTAATGGGAGAGAGGGAAATTGGATAAAGAGTCACAAAATAGTTAAGAAAGTAGCAATACACTTTCACTAAATTACTCTCTACCTCTGTGCCTCCATATATTGGAAAAACTTTTTCTGATATCTTTTAAAAATGTTTTCTCTACTAATAATAAGCATTCAGATTCTGAGATAAACTTTAGACTTACAAATTAATGGCACACTACATTTTGTTTATTCATTTTATCATTTATTTAAAGACGGCCTTTGCTTTCATGTAAGTGAAGAAGCTGGTCACTCCTAAGCATCCATCCTATATGAGAGTACAGCAGACTCAAGAAGATTCTGCTTGGATGTGAGATCAAACTGATCAATGAGAATTAGAACACATTAATTTGTCCTTGGCATACATCACTACTAAGGCCTCAGTGCTTGTAGCTCCATGAAATTTGCCTAAAGAAATCATCACTTTCGAGATAGTATATAAGAGGCAAAGCCTTTAGAAGGATAACAGGTGGAGCTGCACGAATGGGAAGAATAGACTTAAAAAGAGGCCTCCTGTGGAAACAAGAGGCTCAGTAAACAGCTTTTAGTATTGTCACACACAGTAATAACTTTTGCCATCTGTACAAATAGGGTCATAACAATAGCAGCAGAGCAGTAAAGATCTTAAGTCCCCAGACTAAAGGACAGTCACCCCACTATGCACACGCTCCAGTGGAAGTCCTAGCAGAGGATAAGGAACACCTACAGTGGATGGTGAAGGAAAGAAATGATATGCATCTGGTGAACCCAGATAGCTACCCCCAGGATTCCATGAGGTATAAAAATAATAATAATAATAATAATAATAATAATAATAGTGAGAAGAGGAGGACGAGGTGGGAGAGGACGAGGTGGATGAGGGGAAGAAGAGTTTCTCTGCTTAAGTCTATAAGATAGAGCTGAAGGGTAAAAAGATTTTGGGGAAAGTTTTCCAACTGTCTTGGTGTCTCTTTTGTTGAAACCAACCTATTACACATACATCTCTGGATTGCCTGCTTTCTGCCACTTTTTGACTCAGATTCACATGAAATATCGTAGCAGTGTGCATCAGCATTGAGTCTTATGAAGACCAAGAAAGTGTTGTGATGTAGGAGGGTCATCTGTCTATGTGTTGCTTTCATTGGTTAATAAAGAAACTGCTTTGGNGTGTGTTGTTATTTCGGGGTATAAGCTAGCCGTACGGGAGCTGGGCAGGTCGAAAAGCAGGCCCGCTCCCCTTATCACTACAGTGTTGGGCGATGCTAGACAGTGGGTCTGAGGCAAACTGGTACCCCTGTATATGAGAACATATGAGAACATTTCGGAGAGAAAACCTATCTCCTACTGTCTTAGCTGGCTCATGCTGCAACACTAAACTACTAGAGATTAGTTGTTAATAAACAAAAACATTTTATTTCTCCAAGTTTGGGAGGTTGAGATCAAGGTGCCAGTATGTTTGGTATCTAGCAAGGGCTCTGTTTTCAAGATGACATTTCAAGATGAATGCTATGTCAGTGTCGCTAACCTCTGCAGGAGCCAGCAGAAAAGGAAGGCCCACCTGTCCACCTGTCCTCCACTGGAGCCAGTGAAAGCAGACCTCCAATGTGATCGGAACTGTGACCCTGACTCCACCATGAAGAGCAACCATCTGAGCCTTGGATCCACTGGCACCTGGAGGAGTAACCACTGAAGACATAGACCCAGTGGCACCAATTGGAGGAAAAGATGGGTAGACAACAAGGTAAGAATACACTCAATAACACAAAGAGCAACATGGCACCACCAAAAGCTAGTGGCCAACAGTAAGTCTGGAATACCCTAACAGAGATGAAGCAGAAGAAAATGACCTAAAAAATAACTTTAAGAAAATGTTTTAGGCCCTTACAGAGGAAATGAAAAATTCCCTCAAAGAAGTAGAGGAAAGGACAAACAGAAAAATAGAAGAAATCAGCAAATCCCTTAAAAAAAAAACAAGAAAAACAATCAACAAGGTGAAAGAAATGATTCAAGATTTGAAAACCAAAATAGATACAATAAAGACAACACAAACTGTGGGAGTTCTGGGAATAGAAAATATGAACAGCAGAATACAAGATATGGAAGTGGGAATCTCAGGTGCTGAAGATGCTATAGAGGAAGTAGATCCATCGATCAAAAAAAGTTAAATCTAAAAAAAGCTTAACACAAAATATGCAGGAAATATGAGACACCATGAAAAGACCAAACTTACAAACCTAGGAATAAAAGGGATTGAAAGCTATGTCTTCCAGAAGGGACAAATCCTGAGTCTCCGTGTAATGGATAACAGGATAAGAAGGGATGAGTGAGCTTCCTGAAGACTTTATGCAGGTGTTCATCCATTCATGAAAGCAAAAACCCTTGTGATCCCCCTAAAGAATCCACTTAACATTGACAATTTAGTTTCAACATGGGAATCAGGTTTGAAATGGACACTTAAACCATCTGTAACCTAACACTAAAATCTGTGATGGTCAGTGTTGTCAACTGTATGGAATTGAAAGTTGCTGGGAGGTGAGTCTATAAAAATGCATTGAAGGTATCTTGACTGCATAAAGATGGGGAGACTTGCCTGACTGAAATCATGGTCGGAATAGAAGGCAAAAGTGTGATGAACCCAAGCATCATTCCTTTCTGCTTCCTGATTGTGGATGTGATACGACTAAGTGCTTCCAGCTTCTGCCATTTTCATTTTAGACAACAACAGGAAAAGATACTAAGACAGCAACCTTCCTCACATCCATAGATGTGGCTGACTAAAGGAGCATCACACTTCCTGCTTATGCTGAAATGTCAGTGAACACACTACCATGTGCTGTTCACTGTCTCCTTCTGCCTCATCTCCCATCCCTCTCTTACTGCCTAGGACTTTTCCCTCTCAAATGAGGTTTTGTACTTGGTGTGTGTCTCAGAATACTTTCTAGAGATCCAAGCTCAATAACTACCCTGACCAGCCCCCAAATGAGAGCATACTTTACAGTGGTACTGTGTGTTCATTCCATATATAATTAATTACCCAGCATGCACCATCACATTGAATACAAATGTGTAAATAATACTTATGTATGTGAGTTTTGCTTGAAGGTTTTATTAGCTTATATTAATTATATAAAATAACTAGTGTCCACCCACAGATGAAGGGCCATTAACAATTGGCGGCTTCTGAAGGAGAGAGATTCTGTTTCTTTAAGGTTATGATAACTGGTCCCATACCCATGAATATGCACATATAGACCATATAGATATATGTATATATGGGCAGAACAAATCAGACTTGGTAGGCTATTTAAAAATGAAAAGTACACAAAGTTAGGAGCAGTGGGTGAATTTAGGAAGAATTATGGAAAGCAGTGGGGATGAGTATGATAAAGCATATTTTATGAGTATATGAAATGTCAAATAATAAGAGCATTATATTTAAAAATAATAATTGGTTTCATTATGACATTATTACCACAGGAATAGAGTGTGCTTTGACTACATTCTTCCTACCCTTTGCCTTCTCTCCTTCTTTCTTCTGAAACCTTTCCTTTTTTTCAAGCAATCTCCCCTTTCATTTCATGATTTAAAAAAAAATCTAGATTCTGAACATGGAAGAACACATGTACCTTGCTTAATACGATCAACAGTTCCATTCATTTTCTGGGAACTTATTTCGTTCTTCTTTATGTACAAATAGAACTCAAATATAACATGCTATTTTCTTGACCCATTCACCTGGTAGCAGAGGTTTATTCTCCTGAACTAGAGCATAGTCTGTGCCTCCAAACCACATTTCCTACAATTCAGAATAACAAAGGATTCCTGAGATAAATTTCAAAGTAAGTGACTTTGAATAAGCTTAGACACCAACTATAGAAGAGAGGAAGGGAGGGAGAAGGAAGAGGAACAGCCCTGGATCTGCTATTGTCTTATTGGTTATAGTATTTTTGATCTGCGTTTATCTGCTAGAGATTCATTGAGCTATATTGGTGTATAAAATGTCCAGACTTTGCTTAAAATACATTCAAAAAGATCACAAAATTTTGATACTCACTAATGTTAGGTTGTGCGTAAGGTCTCCATTTTGTATGCCTTAACATTTTTATTAGAAAACATTTTTCAGATGAACTACACACTGAGTGAGAAAGCTGTGTGTGGCTGAGGCAGCAAGCTGTGAGCTCTAACCGTAGCAGCTGCAACAGCATCCACAAAGGTACAATTTATGGGCCTTTACTTTCCCATCACCACTGGGCCATAGCCATGTACACCAGAGACAACCTTTTCCAGTATGAAATGAACCCAGGGGCTCTCGTGTTTGGAGACTTAGTCCTGAGCTAATGGCAACACTTTGGAATGCCGTGAACAGTTTAAGAGAGGAGGCATGCTTCACAGGGTTCTTGAAGCATATAGCCCCTCCCTACTCCTGGCCCACCTTCTCTACTTCCTCATCTACTGAGAGGTGAGAAAGTTAACTGAGGTACCATGGAGCAGACCATCATAGCACCTTCCCCACTGTGATGGGCTGCTGCTGCTTTCTGCTGTCTTTCCCTTCGTAATGAGGATCACCAGCGAGGCAGTGACCCACTCTAGTCAGGTCTGTTTGCCAGTGACATTTTCAAGAGACCATCTCACCTACTCAGGAATAACTACCATCTATCCAATACCTACCACCTACCCAACATCATTTTCATTTCTAAACTTCCTGTCCCCTAAAAAAGTGCACATATTTATATTGGCATAAATTCTTTCTAAGCCAGTATTTCCTTCGCTTCTCAACAACCACAGCAGACCCAGAAGCACGCTGTGCAGAGGGCTTATCCCCAGCATACAGCAGCTAGTTTCATCTATTGAGTTACTAACTAAACCCTGAATCTGAGAATAAAAAATCCATATATAGCCAGCAATTATTAAACATTATATGTTTCCCTATTGTGGAATTACAAATAAATCAATAAATTAAATAATTAAAAATCTCAAAGAAAATAAAGATCCGATCAGAGATAAGTGCTCAAGCTGGACTATGTTGTTATGTTTAGTGGAATGATTTTGCTGTTGGTTCGTTTGATCATTCGTTTGTTTTGCTATACTTGGGCCTCAGAGACACCAGTCAAACTCTTCTCCACCAAGCTATGTCCCAGACCTGCTTTTCACTTTTTGTTTTGTGGCAGGGTCTTACTAAGTTGACAAGACAAGCTTTGAACTTTCCATTTTACTAACTCAGTCTTCCAAGTAGCCAAGATTAGAGCACTATACCACCTAGCTTATTTACTGCACGCAGAATGCAAACACTCACAAGTAGTCTTTGGACCTCTCTCTCATTCTCTTTCTCCCCATCTCTTCTTTCACACACACACACACACACAGAGAGGGGGGGGAAGAGGGAGNGGGAGGGAGGGAGGGAGAGAGAGAGACTAAATGGAATGGCACTGTCAATGCAATGACTTTTGACTTCTTGGATCAGCAGATGGAGATACAGAGCCTCTGAGGTTGTATAAGACAGAAAATCAGTTTGAAAGTATTTATAAAGAATAGCAAAATAAATTAGAAAAACCATGTGAAGCTAAAGTGAATTATGGGAAGTCACAGAAGATAAGATTGAAGAAGGAGAATATGACAGTTCTTAATGCTGTAAACTTTGAGATTTGTTCCACAGAAAATAGAACTTCTCTGAAAGCTTTTAAACAGGGGTGCCAAAAAAATGTAGTTTACTTTGTTGAAATTTACTCTAGAGTAAAGTAGTGGGGACTTTGAAAACTGGAGTAAGGCAATAGCATAGAGCCAAGACAACGTCAGCAGGCACAGACCCAGTCCAGTTGCAGCAGTGGAGCTAGATACAGATGGACTGTCTAGCCTGATCTGAGCTCTTGTTTTTCCCTGAGTACTTTTAATTCTAAACAATATTCATAGGAATCTGGAGGGCAGTGGGTATAACTACAAATATACAAAAGAAAGGTGCCTATTGCCCTGGCTACTCTCTCACAAAGACGGTGGGTATTCTTTGATCTCCCCCCAACTCATCAAATGAGCACAGCAAAGTTTACCCAAAGCACAAAGCATCCATGTTTAATTACATCAGTGTTTGCTGAGTACTAGCGTGGATCTACTCTGTTTACAGACGGGTATTAGAGATTTGGACAGAGTTGCCTCTTTAAGAGGAACAGCCTAGGTAGTTCTCCAGCTGTTACAGGAGCATCACCTGTGTGCGGGAGTCCAGCCAAGCAGGATTCCTCCCGTGAATGGTCAGTGACCAATTCTTCCTCCTTTATATGTAATTTGAGTCAATTGGCCTCTGCCTGCATCTAACCTCCAACCTCCAGGAACTAAATCTGCCCCCCGTTGTTTCTAAGCATGGACTTCTCCCTAGTCAGCACCTTTTCCAAAATATCTCAATCTAAAATTGCCCTTTCTCTCTCTTCCACATCCCTCGAATGGAGACTATTTCATCTTTCAAGCTAGTTTAGAAGAAAAGTACTTTAAATGCCTGATTAAACCAGGTCAAACCGAAGAACATATAGTGAGAAACTTAACTTTCATGGAAGTTTTTAGAAGAATCTGCTATTTAAAACAGGCTTTTGATTGGCAGGATGTGTAGGGGATTTATTTTGAAGAGTCGGAAGTTGATGCTCTCCTCTTCTATTCACCAAGTCCACATTCACTGCTTGTAATTTTGCTTCCAACCCAAAGCCAGCCAATGCTCCAGCCCCAGGTCCCCAGCTCAGAAACAAAGAGACCCCTTTGGACCTCACAGGCCTTACGCTTATTACAACCTGAGTTGACGTCTCTACATTTGAAGTCTTTCTGTATTTTGTCTTTAGTGCAGATAGATAAAAGTTGCATTGATTTTTCTATTGTATTGTTATCTTTATCAAAGAACAAAATGTCTAGTGTGGAAGTGAATATTTGATAAAAGCCGTGGTGGCCTAGTTACCACACTGCATGTTTTCTTATGAGTGTAAAACGACATTTTAGTTACATCCTCGCCACACAGCATTCTAAAACCAGCTCATCAGGAAATACATTGCTTCTTACTAATGCTACTACAGTTAATTCTGCCTCCAGCTTCAGTTTAGACTGCTGTGTCTTCAGTGCCACACCAGAAGAAATCATGGCTTATACTCAGCGTCTCTGCAGAAGAACATGTCTGCTAATAGTGCACACACTCAGAACTGCACACAGACAGTGGGACTCCCCAAAGCTCAATGTCTATGTCTGGGAAATGTACAGCAGACTTTATTTTCTTCCATGGAGCTGAGAGCTCTGAGCTGTAAATAAACCGAAGAATCTGTCCCTCATGCATGCGATGACAGAGCTTACCTTTCAAACAAGGTGTGCCAAGTCCCAAACCTCTGCTCTGTCCCTGCTACAAAGACCAAAAGTAGAGCTTAGAATTTATGACAGGTCCTTGCACAACTAGACCATGGGTATAAAGGACCGAGTGCTGCAGATGCATTTTCTGTTCAACTCCTTAAAGCGTTCCGGCTGTCCCAGCCTCTAGCTGAGCCAGGCGACACAGAAGTAGCAAGAGTGGCTCAGCGGCTCTGTCCCACTTGCCAGATTCATGACTTGGTGACACAAACAGAAAAGCACAGTGCAGTGTAGCAGCTGCTGGAACAGAATAGGAGGCTGCAGGCTAGGACATGGGCACTAGGGACACACAATCAAGAGAATCATGCTGATCATTTTCTTATACAGATGGATAAATGTCATCAAACAAAAAATGGTCACATGCGTATGGATTTATCTACTGATAAATATACAAATAATTCTATCTTTCTTGTGTGTGTGTGTGTTTCTGTGTTTGTGTCTGTGTACATATATGTGTGGGGTAGAGGGTGGTCCACTCATGCATGTACGGAGGCCAGAGATCAACAGTGGTTGTCTTATTCTGTCGCTTTCCACCTTCATTTTTGAGACAAGATCTCTCTCTTAACCTGGAACTCACCAGTTGGCTAGTCTGGCTAGTCAGTGAGATCCTGGAATTCTCCTGTCTTTATTTCCCTCCAGGAGCCAGAATTACCAGCACATATCTGCAGCAAGTGCTATTAACCACTGAGCCAAGTCTCCTACCTCTGATTTAGTTTTGTTGAAAAAGGCCTTACAATGTAACTCAGGCTGGGCCTGAGCCTCAGTTTCTCTCTTTCCTCAGCCTCACAAGGGCTGGCTGGGATGTCAGCAATGTAGCATCCTGGCTGGCAGAGACAAGTTTGGAAGATTAAAGAGCAATCGGCCTGTATGGCCTACCGCCATCTTGATCTCCTTTATATTCAGACCTGGGTGGATGGAAGGTAATCCTTGATAATCCTTACCAAGAACATGTTTTAAAGGCATCAGTCACTTTGCATGTTCTTTTCCTGCTCTTCGGGTGAGATGAAGCGAGGGTGTAGGGAAGCTAAGATTTAAACCTTGCCGGGATGACTCTCCTCGTCCACCCTTTCAGCAGAAAGAATTTGGAAAGCAAAATCACATGAAAGAGCGGCTTGCATGTTCCCTATCAGTTGGTTTGGAGAGCGGTGTGCAAATGGTCCAAGTCAAAACAGTGGAAAGATTGACTTCACTGAGGCACGCTTGCCCTCTGCTGGCAAATGCTGCTTACTGAATTATTTTTCCTGCGCTACTCTTCTTGGATGGGGACTGGGAGGGAAGCTGTTAGTCCTCTGGATGGATGAAGTCTCTGCCTGCATGCCTCCGAAATTTCCTCAAAACCGAACGATGCTGAGCCAGAGGCTCAGGAAGAATATAGCTCTCTCTCCATCTCATTCTCTGTGTGCCTCGGCCTCCCACCACATATGAAAGGTTGCTCTGAGCACTTAATCCTGAACCTAAACCGGCTTTCACTGCTTCTTTTATAAAACTTCTCAGGATTCATTTAACCATGACAAATTCAGTGAAGCAGTAAGGAAGCTAAAGTTGAATTAATCAGAATGAATATAGTTCAGAACAGAATCATTGCAGTTAATGAAACCTGTGGAAGTGTTTGTCCTTGAAAAATATTTGAAAATCCAGTGTGGCTGTGGTTATCTCACAGTAGGCTCAGGAGAGCCCGTAAGACGCAGCTCACTAGACAAATAAGGTGATGGAGAGGAAAATTCCCCTGAATGTATCGTAAATAGCCTCTACTTTAAATCAAAATCCCATCTGTTCTTCACTGACAAAAGCCTGTCCCTCTGGGAATCAGAGGCCCAGGAACTTCCTCAATATTCCATTATTTTATCTAGCAGGGGGGTAAAAGTAGTGGAAAAATAGGTCAAGAAGAGAATGCATGAAGCCTGAAAACTCTGTTACTCTGATCCATTGCACACACATGGGCACACACTAGCGATGAGTCTGGCAAATAGAAAAGATGTTTCGATTCCTCCAGATGCACTCTTGGCAAGCCTGATCACCTGTGATGGCAAGTACAACTATTCCAGGGGGCATTACCCGTTATAAAGTCACTGCCAATTGCCCACCGAGAAAGCTCTTGGCTGGGATCTGAAGAATGCTGCTGCCAGAAAGTACTCTGCAATATTGACTTGGTAACTGCTAGACACGTCATCTGTCAGACTGAGAGAGACCTAAATATGTTTGCATGTGACTGCTGCAAGGCAGAGAGAGGAAACCTTTGCCCCTAGGTCAGATCAACTCAATAAATAAATGTCCTGTGGGAGACGTTTGTGCTAAACAACTCTGTCACTTCAAGGTCTTCCTTACTTTAATAAAGCATCAATAGTTGAATGAAGAATTAATGAGATATAGGCACTTTCAATCAATGCAGAAACTACTTCTTTGTATCTGAATCTACTGCTACCATAACCATAACACCTCGAAGCAAGCATCCACCGAACACTGGGGCATGTGACATTAATTTGTGACTTAAATTTTGGGTTGTTCAGGATATGACCCCAGCTCTCTTTCATGTCTAGGTCTGTTAGGCCAAGTCACTTATCCAGCATCTGGGCCAGTAATGTCCCCAAGACAGTGTTCTCTACAAAAGTACACTCTAAAACACCCAGCACCTTCTTAGATGCAGGCTTCTGATTGTCATGATGTCATTTCTGCTACTTTCTGTCTGACTAAGTAAACTTCATTTGGAGCCACTTCAGAGTTTCAGAAGCAGTGGGACATTTTCTCCTTCTGTTGGAAAATATGCCTAGAAATAGTCATCTACGTTTTTAAATTGTGGTAATATCCATTAAAATGAAATCCAATAACTTAGCTAAGTACAAATTAGTATTTTAAGATTCATTATTTTTAATGTATTTATTTATTATTTTGTGTGTATATGTGTGAGCAGGGAGTGCACATGTCACAGCATGCAGATGGAGGTCACATGTCAACTCTGTGAAACTGGTTGTCTTCTTCCACATTTAAGTGGGTTCCAGAGATCAAACTTGGGTCCTCAAACATTCATCCTTGGGCAACAAGCACCTTTACATACTGAGGCATCTTGTGCACCCAGTTTTTTTATCTTTCTAATGATAGGTATGTATGTGAGTCTGTGTGAAGGTAAAGCACATATGTGTGGATGTTGACAGAGTCCAAAAGGTAGTGCTGAGTTCCCCTGCAGCTAAAGTTACAAGCCACTGTAGAATATGTGATGTAGGTTCTGCAAACCAAACTGAGGTCCTATAGAAGAGCAAGTGCTCTTAACCCAGGAGCCATATCTCCAACCTCCAGATTAATTTCTTGACCAATTGCAACAACAGTATTTCTAGATAAAAATCAAACATGCATACTCTCTGGAAATGTTTTAATTGTAATGAGGAAGTCATTGGTTTTCTGGTTTTGTTTATTAATTTATTTGCTGAGTCTTAACTTCTCTTCATGCATATATATATATATATATATATGTTTGTGTGCATGTGTGTCTGTGTCTGTGTGTGTGTGGTGACAAGATTCTGGTTACATCTGGTTAGAATAGCTTCCTTCTCATATTTTCCATCTTTTCTCTAGAAATGATCCATAAATAGAAAATGATGTGAGAGCCCTCTTTTGGTTATAATAGTATGTGAGTAACTTGAGGACAAATCAGCATACTTTCATAGTTATCTTAACTGTGTGTCAAGTGGTTTTGAAAAGAGCAATGGTAAAAACACAACTGCTCATTTCTTTTCATTTTCTTATTTCATAATCCAAGCCAACACTAATAGTAACAACAAGATACAACAATGTTCCTCTCGGTATTTTGGTTTTCATGAGTTTCATGATATACAAGACTGTTTTCCCAAAAATAAATGTGAATATATTAAAAATATCACACCTTTAACATGAACAAGAAATATACATAAAAGCAATTGGCAAGTCTCCATTCCTTCCTGAACCTGCTCAAACTTTCTGTGTAGCTCTTGGCAGTGGTTGGCTCACTTTACCAGGATGCACATTCCTTTCCTCCTCCTAGCAGACTGCCTAACTTTCCTTATATTGGATTTTAAAAACAATTGTAAGAAATAAAAGCAGCTCCTGCCACCAATCTCTGTGGTGCCAACCGCATCAAATTTTCGTGCCTTGACAAGTCTGGGGTTAGATACTGTGTGACCTTTTGAGGATTAAGAACGCTACCTTATTTTTTCCTTTGGTCAAATTCAAACTCTGACTCCCCAGACTCAAGTCATGCAGACTCTCTGACATTTGGACACCACTTATTGATTGAAATTTTAGACATTGTCATTCAAGGTCACGCAGCTTTGACTGGACCAACTTTGGAATGGCAGGCTCCCAAAAGCCTCAGCACAGACCTAATCAGCTTGCAGAAATAAATGGGTTCAACAGAGCATCTCTTCAGCTGGTAACTAACACCAAATGCAGCTGCTACAATTATGGACAGTTTTAGCAACAGAGGCATACAGAACTAGAGGTTCAGGAAATTGGAAACTTTCAGCTTTTTAAAAGTGTTTTGAAGATGAAATAAACAGCGTCAAACCTATTTCTAACAGACAAGATGGCCACTTAGATGTGCCCATTTCTTCTCATGACCGTAAACACACATCACCTCTAAAAACGGTTTAGATATTACATGAAGCAAATCCTGCAAGTGTATAAACCAGCTCAAAAATAAATTCTAAGGACATTTAAATGGCAAGTTTTGTTTATGTTAAGCACATTTCTCAATTTTGATGTCATATCTGCAAGTCATTCATAACTGCAAACACACACATATGCACACATCGTTCCACTCCAAACCAGTGGGTAAGGCATTGCTGTGGTTTATTGTCCACAACCTGTGACAGGCTGTACACATGCCTACCAAAAGAAACGCTCACAGAAGCTCCCTTCTTGACCCAGCCTCTGATTTTACAGCACGACACGTGTGTCTCAGCATCCTTCATGTCTCAGTTCCCCATGTATGGATAGTGAAAGACATGAGCCCACATTAATCTGAGCCTTGTTTCCAATGACACAGGGAAGGTTTTCAAAGATCTCTATTATACATTCCCGTGTTTTATGCAAAATACAATTATAATGTCACTGGTGAAAGGCCAGGGGCATGTCTCTACTCCGTCCCAAGCAAGAGTTTGATGATTTCCCTTCCATTAGGGACATTAATTTAGACAAAAGCAGGATTTATTTTATGGCTTACATTGAGGAGAGAGAGAGAGAGAGAGACTCTCTCTCTCTCTCTCTAAAACCAAGTTGAAGATTTTTAAGGGGTATTTTTTAGTGATAAGTTTTTTATTAACTTTTATTGATTCTCTGTGAATTTCACAGGATGTATTTTGATCCCAATCATCTTCCCCATCTCACTGCATCTGCCATCTGTCCTTGCAAATAGCCCCCAGAAGAAAACCAAATTTAAAAGAAAAATAAGAGAAACAAAAAAAAGAAGAATCTTGTGTTAGAAGCTCGTAGTGTGGCCAACTGAGTCACACAGCTTACCCTTTAGTCCACTCATCTTTAGCTACAAGTGTTCACTGCCAGAGTGGAGACCTCTGACTTCTGCTAAGCCATGGATAATGGACTGTCACTGGGGCTCCTCTTGGATATCCTGTTGTCCTGTGTCATTGACATCCTGCTGTTAAGTGGTATTTTAAACATAACACAGGAGTTAATAGAGAGTTACTCAGGGAAAGAATTAAACATATTATCTAAGTACAGGTATGAATTTCTCTAAGAGGAATCAAATTAAGTATCTTCATAACGGGTGTGTACAGGATTTGTGTGAACCCCAATTACATCTCTAACTGTTACTAAGAACTTAAGACCCCATTTCCTTCCCCTCTACTACCCACCTGCTTGACAACAAGGTTAAAATTTAAAGAATTTTATTTTGTAAGTAAAGTCATCAGGTAAATTTATGAAAGCTCCTCTTCAGAATTAATAATGAGAGGGGAGTTCTAGAAACTCAAAGTTTTAAAACATTTTGGTTCTAAGTAAACACAGGTTATTTGCTATCCTGGGCTACATTAATTGAGGTGTCTTTAGGAAACTGTGTATCATCCTGGTCTTCAGCGAGCATGTTTTATTCGTATTTGACAAGATGACTTTTGGAACACACATACTGACTCTGTGAACAATTTGGAATTCATTCATGGTATCTGAAGTTCAATGCTTTTCTCAACAAGAAGAAAAAACAACAATGTACCAGAAAAGAATCAAAACATGAAAAGCCTCATTTCTTCCATGTTATTCTATTTCACTTACCTTTCTATTCTAGCCTCAAATTTAACAAATTGCTAACCACTTTTAGTAATATTTTAGAAAGCCAGCCCTGCTTTAAAATGAAATTGCAGTGCAGAGAACAAAATCAGTACCCTCTACCATCAAGAAGGAATTTTTCTACTAAAGCCAGGAGTGATCTGAGTCCAGTTTACATTTGTTCTCAAGAGATAATCGTGCATCTCCTTCCTAGGCCACATCCAGCGACATTGCATCAGTAGGCTGCCTTTAGTTGTGGCAGAAGTATTTACAGCAGACACTGGCAAGTATTTCATGTTTGAATTTACATGCTTAACATAGAAGAGATGAAAGGAGTTCTGCAAGTGTGTTCTGTTGAACCTTCTGTGATAGAAGTGTTTTATGGATGCATGGTACCTATAACTACACAAGCATCAGAAATATAGCCAATGTGACTGGAGGAATAAATTTTCTACTTTACTAAATATTCATTATAATGTCAATAGCCACATGGAGCACAGTTCTGTAGTGATGCAACAGTAAACCATCTTCCAAGAGTCAAAGTACAGAGGTGGACAAGGCTCCAGCAGAAAGAAGCATCCTAGAGAAAAGTACCTATAGGTCTGAAACTCAGGGAAAGCAGCAGGAAGATCTTCCAGGGTCTTCCATTACTTTTTAAAACATCTATATGAGCTGATTCATTCACAAATCTGAAATAACCAATTATCAGGACAGCAGATGGAGCCACCTCCTTGTCAAGGGAGCCCTATAAGGAAGAGTGAGCCTAAAACCCTAAAGGAAGTTCTCACATACCTGGGGACCACATCCTGTTCCAGCGCTCACTTCCAGACCACCCTAGAGCTCAGTTAAGCTGCAGGCCAAAGTGTGAACACTGCTGCTAAGTTCCCAGGGAACACTGACACCTGCGACCCAGGGATCACAGCTTGAGAAACTGCTTTCAAAGCAATTGACAACAATTTCCAACCCCTTCTTCTTTTGTCAGTCTAAATGCTGTGCACTCTGGCCAAAGTTCTATTGACCATGTTTCCTAAAATGGTAAAACAAATTTCACTATGGCTTTGGTAATCCTGCCCTTAAGGCCTGGCATCAAAACTACAAGACATCTGACAGCCTTTCTTACTTTCCTGTGGTCCCTGGAGCTCTACATTCTCATTAGGCCAGATGCTACCTTCAAATGTGAAATTTAAAGAGATTCTGCTTATAGCCCCAGCTGGTCATAAAACCGCAGGCACCGGCTAATCCCTTCACAGGATCTCACTTTGTCACCGCCCAGCTCCCAGAACTCCTTTCAAAACTACGTGGAACGCAGGCACAAAAGCCAGGATAACTTTTGCTTTGTAGGCTCTTTGACAATGTGAATTATGCAGCAATTCAATTCAAGTATTCTATCCTAGAAAAAAAAAGGTACTATGAAGATATACTTCCCCACATGGGAATGCCTTTTGGATTAAATCAGAGAAAGCACCAACCCAGGAGCCTCTCACAGCCATTTTTAATTTTAAGCCTATTTTAATTTTAGTTTGGCAAGCAAGAGCAATAAAAGTTTTGTGCCTTCCTTTTCTTGTTCTTGGTCTACCCTCCCCTTTCTGGAGAGTAGCGAGAGGCCATTTTGGATACCAGTATCGGGGGGAATGAAGAAGTTGAAGAGGACAAAATTAGTCATCAAGATAGAAATGACAATATATTGATTATATTAGTTACTTGTTTCCTTGCCATGACAAAGTACCTGACAAATACAACTTAAAGAATGAAGATTTCATTTGGCTCACAATCTAGGGGTACAATTTTTCATAAAGGAAAAGGCATAGTATATGCATAAGGAAGTTGGTCACATAGTCAGGAGACAGAGAGTTGATTTCTGGTGTTCAGCTTTGTTTCTCCTTTCATTAAATCCAGGATCTCAAGTCCGGGAGTGGTGCCACCCATGTTTACAGGGAACTCCCCCCAACACCTCATTGACTGTAATCTAGAACCTTCTTCACAGACATGCCGAGGGATTTCTAGATCCTGGCAAGTTGACAATATATTAACCATCATATTGATGATACAATGAGAAACATCAAAGAGTTTGTTTCTGAAGTCCCCAGTGTTGTTAGTTTTATTTCCGGGTGTTTCCTTATGTTGTGATGCAGGGCTCTGTTCTCCATAACCATTCTTAGGAAATTAGGGAACATTTTTAAAGTGACAAGAATGTACCAAACTCTATTTAGCAACATGTGAATATTTTTATCTCTAGGCTAAACCAATTCTGAACTAGGTAAAAGCTTCCTTGGCCTTCAACCAAACAAGATAATAAATCGATAAATCTAAACTCAAGCAATCCACAGAGTAAAGAAAAAGCCACACCCTCTAGTCTTCCTCACTACATAACCTATCTAAGTATAGGTTCTCCGCACATGTTTAAAACTGCCTAACTAAACTGATCTTTCAAACTCTTTTTATCAACATAAAAGTGTGTTTAGAATGTGAAGTCTAAGATCAGCCTGAACAAAATATCTTGGTATGGTGAGGCAAACTGCTCCCATCACAGATGTCCACACTGGAAATTTCAAGTGCCTTCAAAAGTCAGTATTTTATAAGCCCTCATACTTCCTCTACACAGAAATAAAATAATTTGTCTATGAATAGTGTTTTTAATCCACAGTTTTAAAAGGTGGTAACACTGAGGTTGGTAGCAATGCATTCTCATTTATTCTCTTCCTTGTTCCTTCCACACTGAGAAACTACTGTCTTATTTCTGTTCCATGTACTCTACTCTTTCGCTCTTCTGTATGAGCATACATACATCTACATCACCAGGCATCACCTTTAAATGAAAGGTAGGGTTTCTATTGCTTTGAAGAGACGCTATGACCTTGGCAACTCTTATAAGGAAAACATTTAATTGAGGTGGTGACTTAGAGTTCAGAGGTTCAGCCAATTTTCATCATGGTGGAGCATGCTGGTGTACAGGCAGACATGGTACTGGTGAAGTAGCTGAGAGCCCTACATCTTGCTGGCAACAGGAAATCCACTCCATGTCACACTGAGGAAAGCTTGAGCAAAAGAGACCTCTATGCCTGCCCCCACAGTGACATGCTTCGTCCAGCAAGGCCACACCTACTAATAGTGCCACTCCTTATGAGATTGTGGGGGCCATTTACATTCAGACTTCCACACATTTAAATTTCTGAAGACGGAGCACATTGTTGCCATCTACATTAATAGATTAATCCCTGTGACTATGATATACCTCTTAAAAAGTATCATATAACCTATCCACTAACATGGCATGGCCTTTGTAAAGGGCTCTAGAGGCTGGATAGATTCTCAGAAGTTAGGAGTGTGTTCAGCTTATATTGCAGAGAGCTGGGGTTTGGTGACTCACAAGTGCCCGTACCTACATCTCCAGGGACTACAACACATCAGGTCTCTGCTGTCACCTGCATTCATGTATGTATATTTACACAGAGACATATATGATAGGATTATGTAAATAAGAAAGCAATTAAAATAAATCATTGAGTTTATAACACAGAAGTATTCTGAGAAAATGCCTGATTCTAGTATTGACAGCAGAATAGGAATCTATCAGACAGATGCTACTCTTTCTAGTCTAGTAGTTGATGCATTTATCATGAAAAGAAAATTGTTCCTCACATTTCTAGTGCTTATTTACCCAGGCTTTTTGTCAGCTCAGTGTTCCCTCTTAAGGACAACCCTGCCTCTCATTGTCTGGACCCTGTGCACACTTTACAGCTCCAAACTTTTTATTCCTCTACTTCACCATCACTACATCACTATAGCATTTCACAACTGCAAAACCTTACTTTAAAAAAAATAGGAGTTGCTAAAGAGATGGCTCAGCAGTTAAGAAAGTATAGAGCTCCTGTCAAGCACTCAAGTTTGGTGCCCAACCCCCTTGCCAGGTGGCTTCACAACTACTTGGAACACTACCTCCGGGAGATCTGATGTCATCTTCTGTCCTCACAGGCACCTTTCACATTCATGTGCTCATCCCCACACACACACATACACACAACACACACTCACAGAGAAAGAAAGCAAGAGAAACAGGACAGACAGACCAACAGATGGCAGACAGACTCTTGAGGTGGAGGATACTTAAGCAGGGCATGGGAGCTTGTAAAATACATGTCTTCTTGAAAACTGTAAATTGCCCCAGCTCATACAGCTAGGAAAGACAACACTAGATTCTAAACCCTGCTGCTTCAAAACTCCAGCCCCATTAAAATTCAGCATCAAGGTCTTCCATCAAAACAGCAATCCCCGCAGAAGGACGCAAGAAGACTAAGGTGGTTTAAGTTAAAGGGCTAATTAAATCCATGCATCAGCTGCAAGCTCCTGAAAAAAGCATTCATTGTAATCACTGGTTAGAGGGAAAAGTAACTAAAATGGGTTGACATCACTTAAGTGGCCTCGCCAAATCCCATCAACAGGTGATTTGTTTTTACCAAAAGCAAATAATGTTAGAAGAATTAGATGAATTAACAACCTGTAATTGAATAGTTCTTGTATGTTCTTCCTTGAATGCTGGTGGAGCTGGCTTCAAGGTTTCTGTCTCTTTAGGTAAGTAAAAGACTAATATTCCAATGAACATAGCAGAGAATATAAGGAATGGTAGCATTTTCTCTCGTCTATCTTCACTATTCTCAGTTTTCAGTTTAGCATCTGAACCAGAAGGCAAAATTGTAAGCAGACACTTCAAACAATCAAACCTTGATGCTACAGGTTATTTTCCTGGGATTCTGTTTGTTTTTGTTTTTGAGACAGGGTCTCACTGTGCAATCCTAGATGACCTGGCACTCAGTTTGTAGACTAGGCTGACCGAAAAGTCAAATATCTACCCAATACTAGGATTAGAGGCATATGTTAGCATGCTCAGCCTTATTTCCTACTTTATAAAATAATCAGTAAACCATGTTTTGCCTATATTAACATTCTTTTATCTCACAAGGAATTTGTCAGTCCAAAATCTGTTCGGCAGTTACTATACAAATCTGGCAGCTTTTCAAATGAAATTCAGTTGATAGCTTTGTTTTAAACTTAAGGTAAAGAAATGATTAAAGAAAAATCAGATAATGTGGGCAAGCAAAATGAAGGCTGGCAAGATGGCTCACCAAGTAAAACATCTGTTACCAAGCCTGTTACAAGAGAACTGACTTCCAACAGTTATCCTCTACATAAACAATAAATAAATAAATCACCTTAAACTGACCCACACCTCTGCTTGAATCTTCCTACTCCTCCAGAGGCCAGTCCAGCATCCTCAACCTCAGGGAAGATTGTCACTCACCCTGCTCATGATTGCCCAGCATAACTCTAACTGCCCCTTCTATCCTCATCACAGTATTTTGGCCTACACCTCTGGCAGAAGCTACCTCACCAGAGGCCAGCCAACATTCTGAACCCTGAAAATCAGAACAACATCCTAAACTCCAGAGACCAGGCTAACTCATGGAAAACTTGGCAGAAGCCTCCTACCCCACTAGAATCCAGATCAGGATCCTGAACCCCAGAAAAATGCCAGCCACGTCAGAGACCATACACATACCCAGGACTCCAACCCCAAACTTGGGCAGCAACACTCTTCTGGACCAGATGCCATCCAGGCCATCACAAAGAAGCCCAGCCCCCAGTGCAGGTAGAGATATTCTCCTGAATCATAGGGCACAGCAGCCTGAGGATCAGAGAGTAAATGGAAAGTAAAGAATAAATCACCCATCCAACAAAGACAAATCAAGAAAAATGGCAAGAAACTATAATTACTCAAAATCCAGATACCTAAACATAAGTATAATAACATAAACCACATCAGCCAAGGCAAATGTCACAACTAGAATCCAGCCATCCCACTACAGCAAGCCATGAATATTCAAACATAGCTGAAATACAAGAAAATAACCTTAAAAACCAACTTTATGATGATAATAGAGGACCTTAAAGATAAAATGAGCAAATCCTTTAAAGAAATCAAGGAAAAGACAATTAAGATATTGGAAGAAATCAATAAAGCTTTTAAAGAATATCAAGAAAAAAGCAAACAATTGGCAGACATGAATAAAACTATTCAAGACCTGAAAATGGATATAGAAACAACAAAGAAAATACAAATTTAGGAAATTTTGAAATAGAAGAATTTAGGCAAGTGAGCAGGAACAACAGATGCAAGCATTACCAGCAGACTACAAGAGATGGAAGAGAAACTCTCAGACTTAAAGACACGATAGAAGGAATTGATATATTGGTCAGATAAATTATTAAATCTAAAAAAGTTCTAACACAGAACATTGAGGAAATCTAGGACAGTATGGAAAGAACAAACCCAAGAATAACAGGAATAGAAGAAGAAAGAGAAGGTTTCTAGCTCAAAGACCCAGAAATAATACCTTTAACCAAATTATAGGAGAAAATTTTCCTAACCTAAAGAAGGATATGCCTATAAAGCTACAAGAAGCTTACAAAACACCAAGGAGACTGGACCAGAAAAGAAAGTCCCTTACCACATAATAATCAAGGCACTAGACACACAGATCTAAGAAAGACTAAAAGAATATTAAAAGGCTTCAAAAGGGAAAGGACAAATAAAATATAAAGACAGACCTGTCAGAATTACACCCAACTTCTCAATGGAGACACTAAAAGCCAGAAGGACCAGGGCTAGTGTTTTAGAGAATCTAAAAGACCACAGTTGCCACCCCAGAATACTATATCTACCAAAACTTTCAATTACCATAGGTGGAAAAAGAAGATATTCCATGATAAAGTCAAATTTAAACAATATCTCTCCAGAACCCAGCCCTGCAGAAGGTACTAGAAGGAAATTCCAATCCATAGAAAAACAGGCAGTAAATAACCTCACACCAGCATAACTCAAAGAAACACACACACATACACACACATAAAAAATGTCACAATCAACAAATACAAAAAAAACATAAAAATAACAACAACCAGCAATTACTGTCCATTGTTATCTCTCAATATCAATGAACTCAATTCCCCAATAAAAAGACAGAGACTAACAGAATAGATCCAAAAACACAATCCATCCTTCTGCTGCATACAAGAAACATTCCTCAACATCAAAGATAGGCATTACCTCAGAGTAAAGAGTTGTAAAAATATTTTCCAAACAAATTGTTTTAAGAAGCAAGCTGATGAGGCTTTTCCAATACCTAAGAAAATAGACTTCAAACCAAAATTAATTTCATACTCATCACAGGAAAATCCACCAAGATGATGAATCAATTCTTGACATCTATGCTCCAAACACAAGGAAAACCCATGTTTGTAAATAAAACACTACTAAATCTTAAATAGCACAATTACTCTCACACATTGATAAAGAAAGACTTCAATAACACACTCTAACCAATAGACAGGTCATACAGATGAAAGCAGAGAAATACTGAAGGTAACAAACATTATAACACAAATGAACCTAACAGATATCTCTAGAACAATTCACCTAAACACAAAAAAAATACACTTTTTTCTCAGCACCTCATGGAACGCTCCCAAACTGACCACATAATTGGTCACACAACATGTTTCAAAAGATACAAGAAAACTGAAATAAGCCCCTACATTCTATCAGATCACCAAGGATTAAAGTTGGATTTCAACAATAGCAAAAACCTACAAAGTCATGGAAACTGAACAACACTATATTTAATTACCAGTGGATTAAGGAAGAAATAAATAAATAAACTAAAGACTTCTCAGAATTAAAGGAAAATGAAGTCACAATACACACAGACTTATGGGACACAGTGAAAATGGTGCTAAGAGGAAAGTTCATAGCACTAAATACCTTCACATAGAATTTGAAAAGATCTCATACTGGTGCCTTAACATCACACCTGAAAACCTATAGAACGAAAAGAATATTCAAATAAACAAAATCAGAACTGAAAAGGGGGATATAAAAAGAGACACAGAGGATATCCAGATAACCATTAGGGCATACTTCAAAAACCTGTCCTCCACAAAATTGGAAAATCTAAAAGAAACAGACAAACTTCCTGAAAGATATCACATACCAACATTAAATCAAGTTCATACAAAGAGCTTAAATAGACATATAACCCCGCAGGAAATAGAAGTAATCATTAAAAGTGTCCCAACAAAAAAGAATTCAGTGCCAGATAGTTTTAGTGCAGAATTTTACCAGACTTTTAGAGAAAAATCAGTATCAATACTCTGCAAATTATTGCACAAATTGGAAACAGAAGAAATAGCTCCTGATTCTTTTTATGAGACCACAGTTACCCTAATTTCTCAACCACAAAATAATCAACAAAGAAAGAGAATTACAGACCACTTTACCTCATTAACATTGATGCAGAATACTCAATAAAATACTGGCAAAATGAATTCAAGAACACATCAAAAAGACCATCCACCATGATCAAGTAGGCTTCATCCCAGAGATGCAGGGATAGTTCAACATATGAAAATTTACCTATGTAATCCATGATATAAACAAACTGAAAGAAAAAATGACATAATCATTTCATTTGAAGCTGAAAGAGCCTTTGGTAAAATTCAACAATCTTTCATAATAAAAAGTCATGGAGAGATCATGGATCAAAGGGACATACTTAAACATAATAAAGCCAATGTACAAGTCCATATCCAACATCACATTAAATGAAAAGAAACTCAAAACATTCTGCTAAAATCAGGAACAACATAATGCTATTTACTCTCCCCATTTCTATTCAACATAGCAAAAATTGGCCATATACTGAGCAACAAAGCAAACATCCACAGATAAAAAAAATATTAGTAACCACCTGTGTCTTATCAGATCACCATGG
>LOEQ01004103.1:11714-42100 GCA_001685075.1 Bramus lutescens
AAGATCTGGTGCCCTCTCCTTGACTGTAGGCATATAAGCAGACAGAATACTGTATACATAATAAATAAATAAATCTTTTTAAAAAATAAAGAAACACTTCATTCTATGAACTTAAAGTTAGTATTTCAGCATGCCATGCATGTTATTAGGTTTTATTGAAAATTTGTTATTCTAGTGTAGATTAAAGATAGTCAGCATTTCATGTTCTCATTCCAAAACTAAAAATTTAATCCAAGAAAACTTGAAGACTTATGCTATCATATATAGTGAACCTCACTGTGTGACTGAAAAACTAATTACTAGTATCCTCATAATACTTATATTTATAGTCTAAAAAACTCAAGATTGCTTTTAGATACTTCAAATTTACACTATTTTATGAAATGTCATGGGAATGCTTAAATTTCAGCATTAATTTGTGGACTCATATCAATTTGAAATCTTTATTCAATATTTTTGGGATAAAATACTATATATTTGCAATATCTAAGCTAAAATATGTGAGCAAATACAGGTGCCTCATAATTTTTCTTTGATTTTAAGATCCCCAAGATTCTGAAAACAAAATTTCTTCATGTCTTAATGGGCAGTCAAATTTGTCTGTTCTGTATTCACTTGGTAAATGAATATATTTGAGGATATTTATAGTTTGTCTCCTTACTTGGTGTGAATATTCATATGATTTTCTTTGCACATAAAGCTGTGCTTGATTGCAGACCCCCACTAAGGGTGTTATGTAATACATAGTAGATGTGCGGCATAATTCTCTCTAAAGTACTTCTAAAATTCTAAATGCTAAAAACACATCTGGCTTCTTGGTTAGCCTAAAGGAGATGTGTATAAGACTTTAAGGACAACATCCCCATATAAGTAAATGAAAATTGTCGAGTTTTCCTCACATTTATCCTTTGTAAGCTTTATATAATTAGATCACATCTGTGAAAACCCATATTTGCCTTGTACCCACGGGTCCACCTTTCGTCCCTCAGGTCACATGTACCTGGAAACACAGTGCCGGTTACTTAATTGCTTTATAAATCTTATTATTCATTCTTGGAATGTGGGCAAATATCTAAGACATCTCTAGAGTTGTAGTGATATTTACTTTTGTTATAATGTTAGTAGAAGAACCTGTTTTCTTGGGTACATAGCCAGAATCTTTCATGGAATGTACACCGTTTTGTCTGATGACTTTGACAAAGATGGAATCACTGTCGGGATGATTTTGTGTTTCTACATCCCCTCACCATGTTGTCTTAATATTTTCTTGCCAGGTAATCAATTGATATAAAAGCTTTAATGAATACTGTGTTTCCCAAATGGACCTGCAGCAAATGTAACTTACTTGAGATGACCCAAAAACTTTTCTGTCCTTGCTTAATTACTGTTGTCTACCTCACTCACCATCTATTGTTGTCTGACTTTCTCATTCTCTCAGGATCAGTTATAACTTCTAAGTGGCTAGTTCTCTCACGCAGTGTAACAAATGTTTCCTGCTGCTCCCTCTTTATGAAGTAGGATTTTCCAAGATACCTTCCTGTTTATATCTTCATTACCTTCAAGTCTTTGCATATCTGACATATCATGCATTTTCTTTATTGAATAGTTGCAAAGTTATATAGGGTTTTTATGTCAAATGCTTAAATTTGTTTCATAGTATCTATCAATTAAATATATATTGACACTGAATAATTTGTATATAAGTTTATAATGTACTTCATTATTTGTGGAAAATAATAGTTAACAGATCAGCATTTCAAGAAAATTTTCAGTGTTATTTGCAAATGAATACATTAGCCTAGATCAGTTAATCAATGTGAGGCTCATTTCATAACTTATTTCATTATAAACAAAATGAAAGCAATGTACTGAAGTTTTTTTTACTCTTTTAATTTTTATCCTTTATTTTCTTCTATCCTCTAATCTTTGAAAAGTTTCTCATAGAATATCAAATGTCCCTCAAACTAAATTGCAGTACGTCATCATGCTTGCTATTTAGTAAAGAAATAAACAAAACAGCTTAAATTAATTAATTAAAACAATGGATGTAATTGTCTAAGATTCAAATTTTAAATGGTTACAATATAATTTTTGTGGAAAGCATTCTGCGACTTGAAAATACCTCAGAATAACATCGTGTGTTCCCTATAGCACGCATGTAGACAAAGGGGTAACAATAATCAGAACCAATGATAACCTGCATTCTGCAGTGTAATGAAACATGTATTCTGTGTTCTATGGAAAGGATGCATGTGAAAGGACACTGATATTTGAATATCTGAATCTTCTAAGTCTACAAATTTCTTCTGTAGCCAAGCAGTGTCCGTGCACACCGGGAAGAGTTTGCGCACATTGGGCAGTCTTGGCACACACCTGGCAGTGTTCAAGCACACAGTGGTGGGGGCAGTGGTGGGGCCCTAAGGGCAGTGTTGGAGTACACTGGGCAGTGGAGGGAGGGGTACATCTTTAATCCTCGCACTAGGAATGCAAAGTCAAGAGAAAATCTGTGTTTGAGACTGGCCTGATATACAGAGTGAGATGGAAGACAGCCAGGGTGACACAGAGAAATCCTTTTATGGAAAAAAGAAATTGATTCTGTAGTTGAAAATGTATGATGACCTTCAAGAGAGAGCATGACCCAAACTTTCCTAATTTATTTCTGCTTAGAATGTATTATTTGTCTAAGAAGATGAAGCCAATAATTAGCATGCATCCTCTATTTATCAAAATGCAGCAGTTCCCTTTCTTAAAAAAAAGCTGTGGTAGTATATTTATTTATAAATTCATCATCAAACTGAAAAATAAATTGAATTCCATAATCTCAAAATCAACTTTACCTTTGAAAATTTAAATGAAGGTCATTTCATTCATATTAATAAATATTTTTGTAAAACCAATTGGAATTGGCAAAAGTTGCATAAATATTATTACTCAAAATTGATTTTCTTGTGTTACCATTAATATTTACATTATTGGTAAAGATCTTTGTTACTTTACTTAAAACTTTCAATACATTCAAGAGAGCCATTCTACTTCGGTGTCTCAGAATTTAGTCTTCACCCATTCTCTGTACTTAATCCTGAGATAAATCAATTTTAAATGTTTGTTTACAGTAAACTGGCTATTGACAAATTATCCAAACAAACTGTAGAACCCATCTGAGGAATTGAATTTGTTTTTTTGGTTTTAATACAAGAGCCTGACTGTGCTTAATAATCAAGCTGCATGCTCGAGAAACTGGCCAGCTCAAATAGTGCATTATCACTAGCAAATCAAGCTTCAGGAGTCCATGAAATGCTTCCTAATAAGTTAGTATGAGTATTATACTATAAAACTGATGTGGGGGCTTAATATTTAGGAGATGGGTCCAGAAACCAATACATGTTGATTTTGTGTGTGCAGAAAATATGTTTGTTTCTTTTCTACATAAAACAAAATGAATAAACTTTTTTTCTTTTTCTTTCTTTTGTAACAGATAAGTAAAAGATTTAAATTTGATTCTTCTAGAGGGAAAAGTAATTGAAAATAGGTATTCATTTTGCAGTCATCATCTGCACAAATTCTTCATAGCTGGCTTGTCTCTCTCCATCAATCACTGCTTCTCTAATCTTTTCATCTAATTCTTCATTTGTTAGTTTTTCTCCTAAGTTTGTTCTGACATGATACAGTTCTACTGTGATGATGTAAACATTTCCATCCTTGCCAAAGAGTTGAAATGTCACATGGATTTCTTCTTTAATATCTGTATCTTTCATTTGACTGTCCATCATGATCAAGAACTTCAGGAAGTCAATTGTGCTATTCCCACCATCTTCCCCTTTATTGATCATACCTGCAATTCAGCTTCTGTTGGGTTTTGAGCCAGTGACATCATGAAAGTCCCAAGTTCCTTTGTTGTGATGGTGTTATCACCATCTTTATTGAATAAGGAGAGACTTTCTTGAATTTGGAATTCTGTTCTTCAGTAAGGAGATATGTGGAGAGCTGCATAGTGCCGCGCCTTAAAGATGGCGCTGGTTTCCGCCTTCCGCTAGCCAGACAGCAAGTGCTCTCTGTGATAAACAAGTCCTTTTTTTGGCTAAGGCTGATCAGCAGGCTTGCTTTCGTGTATGTGGGCCTATTAGACATTGCCACATGGCTTATAGGAGTTGGTAGCCCACAGAGTATATAGTCTGCAAGCGCCCTTCCTGGGGATGAAAGAAGAAGATTGTTCAAGGTTCCTGAATACACTGCATATAAAAGAGCCGGAGTGTTGCATCTTTCTTGCTGGTAGAGGTGGACGTGACAGAGTTAAGCCATAGTGAGAGCCAAATAAGAGCACAATAGACAAGGGTGACTGCACCAGTGCAGGGGCTGTGACTGCTAAGGTGTCTTTGCTAATAATACTGCCACTGTACTCACTGTACTGTGAGTCGCATGCTGTGGTGGCTGTTATTCTCTAATATTAGTATTTTGAAGAAATGTTGTAGTTTTTCAATGTGTTTTTCAGTATCTATTGAGATAACCATGTGAAAACATCAAAATACCCAGGATATCTAAAACAATCATGTATAATAAAACAAAAACTTCCAGAGATACCAGAATCCCTGATTTCAAGCTCTGCTATGCAGCTATAGTAATAACAACCACATGGTAATGGCATAAAAAACAGACAGGTGGATTGTGGCAATTGATTTAAATACCCCGGCATAAATTCACACACCTATGAATACCTGACTTTGGCAAAGAAACCAAAATAATACAATGGAAATAAGAAAACACCTACAACAAATGGTGGTGGTCTAACTGGATGTCATCATTTAGAATAATGAAAATAGATCCATGTCTATGACTGAGCACAAAAATCAAGTTTGAGAGCATCAAAGACCTCAACATAAATCTTGATACACTAAAACAGAAAGAAGAGAAAGAAGAAATAGCCTTGAATGTATTGACATAGTTGGTGTGGGAGGTCCTTCTGTCTATGTGTTGCTTTTATTGGTTAATGGATGAGAAACATAAAGAAATGCTCAACATCATTTTTGTTGGAATTCCGCTTGTATGTTCCCAGCTGCTCAGATCTGAAATAACCACAGAAACTATGTTTTTTTGCAATACCGTTAGGCCAATAGCTTAACCATATTTCTGGCTAATTCGTATCTTAAATTAACCCATTTCTATTGATTTGTGTATAGCCATGTGGATGTGGCTTACCAGGAAAAGTTCCAGCATGTTCCTTCCTGGCAGTGGCTACATGGTGTCTTCTGACTCTGCCTTCTCTTTCCTAGCATTTACCAGTTTAGTTTACCCCACCTAGTTCTACTCTGCCCTATCACATGACAAGCCAGATTATTCATTAACCAATAAAAGCAACACATATACCACACTAATCCTTAGCAATCAGGTTAATATACTCTAAATGACACAGATATTTTATATTAGACCTGTCAGAATGGCTAAGGTCAAAAATACAAATGATAACTAATACTGGAGAGGATATGGAATAAAGGGGAACACTCCTTCATTACTGATGGGAGTGCAAGTTTGTTCATACCCATACATATTGATTGGAAATCAATATGACAGTTTCTAAGAAAATTAGGCATCAATCTACCTCAAGTCCGTCCCAGCTCTACTACTCCTGAGTATATGTCCACTGAATGCTCAGTCATACCATTAAGACTCTTGCTCACCTATGTTCATGGAAGTTTTATTTATAATAGATAGAACCTATTATCAACCAAGTTGTACCTCAACCAAAGAATAGACAAAGAAAGTGTGCTTCATTTGCTTAATGGAGTATTACTTAGCTATTAAAAACAATCACATGCAACTAGAAGTACTCTCTGTCCCTCAGGTCCCCCTGGACTCACTTTTCTCTGCTTGCCTATTCCCGAAGTCACTTATGAAATAGCCACTCTGAGACCTGTTATCAGTTATAATTGTTTGGACAATGTCTTAGGATTCTTACTGGCTAATGCAAACTATTATATTAACCTATTTCTATTAATCTGTGTATTGCCACAAGACTGTGACTTCCAGTGGAGGTGTAACATGTTACACATTTGGTGGCTACATGGCATTCCTTTTTCTCTGCCTACATAATCTATGACCTACAGTCTGTCCTGCCATAGAATATGCTAGGGTAAGGATGGCCTAGAGATTGTGTGAATGGCAAGCTAATGAATCTTCCAGCCTCAGACCTATTCTGCAAGATTGAGCCCTTCTATGACACTGCCTGGTACAACACAATCCACAGGCTGGATTAGCCAAAGACTTAGGAGAGATCAAAACATCACTGTTGGGAAAAAGGGCAGTGTAATGATGCCTAAAGATATTCTTCTATATTCATAGATTGGTGCCTAGTCCAATAGTCATCAGAGCAGCTTCATTAAGAAACAGGTGCAAATACATGCACAGTGCCACTGTTAAAGACTAGACTGAACTCAGGTAATCCTGCTGTACAAAGGAGGAAGGACTCTAGGAGCCAGAGAGGTCAAGGACACCATTAGTAAACCCATAGAACCAACTAACGTGGACTCAGAGAAGGTCAAATAGACTGAAACAACAACCAGGGACCAGCATGGGATTGACTTTGACTATATGTGTGACAGTTGTTAAGTTTGGTCTCCTTGTAGTGGGAGTAGGGGATGTCTTTACCTTTTGGGGACCATATTACCCACATTGTTTGCAGTTCCCAGCATAAGTACAAAGGGAGGATGTTTAGTCTTACTGGAACTTGATAAGCCATGTTTTGTTGATATCCAGGACAATCCTGCCCTTTTCTGAAGAGATATGGAAGAGGAGAAGATGGGAGATGAAGAGTAGAGGTGGGGGAAGGAACTGGATCTAGAGAAGGGAAGGGAAACTGCAGTTAGGATGCAAAAAAAATCTGATTTTTTATAATTTATAAACAAGTACAATCAATAATTATAATAACAGTATTGTTCTTAATGGATCATATTAAAATAATATTAAAGTGTTTGTAAGGGCTGTTGCCTTGTCTTATCATATCTTGTTTTGTTTTGCTTGGTTGACATTTGGAGGCCTTCTCTTTTATGAATGGAAGTGGAGGGACAGTTGATTTGGGGGCGAGATGTTTGTGGAAGCTTGGAGAAGTGGGGAGAGAAGAGAAACTGTGGTCAGTATGTATTGCATGAGAGAATAAATCTACTTAAAAAACATTACAGTGTTTGCATGAATCTATATTAACAGACTAGCAGTAGACTTAAATGTGTTTTGGCTAAATGTACTAAAGTGTTACCATTTTAAAAATCAAGTCGTGTTTTTCTCTATACTCAGGCTCCCATTATATAAATGAGCCATTTACTAACATCCTTACAAATGTCTCTTCCAATTCTAAATACCATAATTTATTTAATAGTAAATATCAATAGGAGGAAAAGTATTATGATCAGGAATGATAACCATATAAAATGGTAGCATAATGGACATTTACGAATGTTTATGAACTAAACCAGAAGACAACACACTTAAAATCATGCTCTCACTTTTATGCATGATTGAACAAGATGTGTTACATATATCTGGTGATTGCAATTCACAAGAAAATTATGGAAAAGTGATAGTAGTTCATTGGAGAAATAAAGCTTGTGTTATCATCATTCCCCTAGACTTCAAAATACCAGAAATTATCCATGGAATATATTATACATGTGGATCTCAAAACTGTATCTAAAATCTAGAGTAAATTGGGCAACCTCTACAGATAACATCTTATTAATTCCATAGGGGATAAATGGCAGCAATACAAACACAATAGAATCAGCAGGTTATTTGAAGTTGTCATTATATTTGATTTTATCTTTGCTTTTATGCATATGTATAAATATCCTAATTTATAGAAATTTGAACTGAATATATTAGGAAGGGTGTCATGCTGATAAATCCTGACATTGTTGGCTAAATTTAGGTATATTTTAAGAAAGGGCAGCATACGGATGACAAGGAAGATGACAGAGAATATATTAAAGCAATGCATTGGGATCATGAGACTTCACCCTCAGTGAACACTGGCATCACAGCATAACTGAAGACAGAGAAATCTCTATGCTCTCCATTAGTGCTAGAATAAAGGTAACTTTACTGTCACAATTTTTTAGAATATATTCAAGGTCAAAGACGTTGTTAATGGATGATTTAAAGTAGTCATCCAGATGAGGATTCATCATAAGGACAAAGATGCAATGGAAAACAAATTATGACTTTGATTCACTAGCTCACTTTAGATCAAACAATTTGGAAGTGAAACATGATCATATACACTTTCTATTTTACCCATCCAACTCTCTCATAACCACTATAACATGCCTTACATAACTGCATATTGTTGGTATTCTTTGATTGGCTACTGAAACCAGTTATTCTTGCTCATAAGTGAATTGGCATGCAGTTATCCACTACAGTCTAGGAAACCCACTTGCAACCACACCATAGGTATAGAATGATACTTTCTTCCACAACCATGTCCAATGGTTCCTTAGCAATTGGTCCAGCCTGGAGATAATCTATCCATCTAAACTGGAACTTTGATCTCATACAGGTGTCATGTAGGTAACCACAGTTGCTATAACTTTATGTTTATAAAGACATGCCATACTCAGAAGGCAGTATTTCATAAAATTCTCTATGCTTTGCCTCTCACATTATTTTTAGAAATAGCACTGGAGAAAAAGTCACATTTGAGGAAGTAAATATAAGACTTGTTTCCATAACATTTCTTCTTTTGAGTAATGAGTTTCTAATAAGTGCTTTTACTTTGTATTGATTCAATAATGTTTTAAATTCAATTAACAGTAATGACAGTATCCATGCTAAAATTGTTAATAAACTTAAAAAAATAAATAAAAGTTCAGACTTCCAAATGTATAAGTGCAAATATACAAGAACCTTCCATAGTTTTCCTAATTCCTTAGAATCTTAGTCATGGACCCTGAATTTTTACTTTCAATGTTATCCTTATATAAATATAATCACTTAGTAACTACCATGAATTATCCTTACAAGAATCAGTTTTCCAAAGTAAAAGACACTTTATATGTTTCTTAATTTATCAATCATGTCAAAGCATTATATAGATTTCTTCCAACTATTGGTCATTTAATTTTATCTGTCAAAGTGGAAAATATGTGGGTAGTCACTTGATAGTTCAAGCAAATTTAAATGAATTAAAGGTTCAAACAAGTAATTACTGTCATTGAACAAAAGGTTACTTAGTACTAAGCCTGACCACTCCATCTATTTTATAGTCTCCAGTCAAACATAGGGAGTTGTATATCACTGCCACTCTTTTAGGAAAGCTGAGACAGGCATTAGCATGCTGACATTGAAACTAATTTTACAAGATATTCTGAATGTAACTTACAAAGAGACCTGAGGTCTAAAGATATTCTGCTCCTTAATTCTAAGGACAAATCTCTGACAGATTAAGTGCCATAAATGTCTCATAGATACTGTCATGAGTGCCTTCAAATGTCATTCAATGTCTGTTCAATGCTGAAAAGACATAAGAATCAATTATGGGTAAATATAAATGATGGTTGGCAAGGAAACTCTCTTTCCAAAGGGTTGCACTGTCAACTTGAATTTTATAAAATATCTTTGAAAAACATTCAGAGACTGAACTAATGATAGTCAAGGTCAATTACAAACTATAAATTATTAAAATCATCATCATAATGAATATAAGGAAAACAAATTACAGAAAGTCTAAATAATGGCATGTAATGAATAAAAATAATACTAGTTTTCTGAGCAGGATCTATACACTGGAAGAATTTAGCATTTAATATCTTCGATTCTGATTGGAGCAAATGTAAATAAAGACTAAGGTCATAGAAGAAAATGTTTGAATCTTGATTTGAAGGCCTTCTTGCTTCTCTGATGTTCCCTATTTTAATATCCATACCACTAAATTGGCTACTTATTTTTAACTTAAAAAAATCTGTTGGGTGCTCTTTATATTTCTCAGGAACAGAACATAGAAGCACCCACTTCAGGAAAATTCTGTCATTCTGCATGCATGTACTGGTGTCTCTTTCTATGTTGGCAGAGTTTGATTTGCCAAATAGATAAAATTTAGAGCAAATCCCTATTTATCTGAAGCTTAGTCTCAATTGGGGTGGAATTAAAATGATTAGTACTGCAAAAAAAATTCAAAGGAAAGTTGGATATTGATAGCTATGTAAAGGGCAGACAAAAGAACTGAAAATATTTCATAACAGGAAAGAGAATCCAGGAATTTGGAGATAGTCCATTTCTCTCTCACTCTGGTATACAGGAAGTTTCTGTTTAACAAGATGGCATTTAAGCAGGTAACTCCAATGTAGTGTACTTGCAAGTTCCTTTAAATCAGAGAAGAAAGCAAGGACACAGATCACATTAAACACATTTGTTATGTTTGAGAATAACAAGAATGGCCATTCAAGTACGACAGTGTTGTACAAGGCAACAACTGATTAGGGCTAACATTTATTATTTCTGGAGAAAGAGTAGTGATACAACTCTGATTTCAGAGTCTTCTGTATATAACTGTATGATATAGAAGCCCATAGAGCTGTCAGTACATGAACATATTCCAAATTTGGTGCATTGACAGATTTTCATCAAGTTACATTGGGACTCAAATGTTACAGTGAATGACCAGATAGACTGTGTAGTAGTGATTGCCAATGGATGATAACATAACAGAACAGGGCTATACTGTTGTGGGGGAAGAAGTGCTATTTCTTTGAGTAGAAGAGACTGCATATTTTTAGGACAAGAGTCATGACAGAAGATGGTCCAAAGAAAGACACAGGTAGATGCACAATTTTGGAACATAAGATTTAGAATAAAATTGCCATATGTGTTTTGAAAACCTTTGGCAGAAACATTTCTTTTGAGAACTTGGATTGGAAGTTTTTATAGCAGTTGCTCTCAACCTGTGGGTCATGACACCTTTGATGGGGTCAAACAACCCTTTCATAGGGGACACCCATCCTATATCCTGCATATCTGATGTTTACATTATGATTCATTTGGTACCAATTTAAGTTATGAAGTAGAAAATAAAATAATATTATGGTGTGTAGTCACTACAGCACGAGGAACTATGAGCACCTTATTAGGCTTTATATTTACTTGTCAGGCATTTATTGTTAACAACTTATCAAAACTGAAAAATTATCTTCAAAGAGGAGATGCACTAAAACTTGGGGCTCCAATCTGAAGGCAGGTGTGTTTTGTGGTGTCCTACAAATATGGGTAGCATCTTCATAGTGCTTATCTCAATAATGTGGAAAAGAGTACATTTGTCTGCATGAAGATGTCAGAGGAGTTTGGAATATTTATGAAGATTAGAGATGAATCAAACTTTTCTGAAATTATGGAAAGTAGAATGGGAGAGGAAAAACATAATTTCCATTTAGTACCATGGACGTAGAGTTCCAAATAGTTGAATCCAATGACCAAAATCATTATGTATTAACTTGTTAGTTTATCTGTAAAACTATGCATTTGTTTAATTAAAATTAATATAGATGCACTGTATATATAGGTGAAACGCTATGATTTATTCCTGATTCTATTCAGGAAGAGTCTTTTTTAATATTTTATATTTGGTTCCTTAATTTACTGTGACATTTTTGGAACATAGATCAGAAATTAGGCTGTTGACAGAGTTTCCTTCTTTCTTCTTGGGTCATTTTTTTATTTTATTTTTTTTTCATAGGGAATGTTTGAAAGTTTAAATGATGAGATTTCTTTCACAGGGACCATGTGGATGTCAGCTTGTGTGATTCTAGTGAGGAAAACTCAAAATTAGAAAATGAATTTTTCTGCTACATATGTGAGTTCCTGTGACTTCACATGCTGGCCTCAATTTCTCCATATCCTTATGCCATTAAAATTACTCTCTTCTTACTAAAATATACTTCTTATATTCAAAACTAGAGTTTCCATACTGTTTCGTGCATTTTAATGCTTATTTGCAAGATGCTATAGTACCGTTCAAGTTCCCTTTTTCATACCCTCAATAATACCTTTAATTTCTTGGGTTTGTTTTTTTATTTTTTTTCAATGAGGCATCATGCAAGGATCATTTGTTCCATCATGACCATATCCTCCATCCTCAGTATTCTTTTTTTCCATCCTCAGTATTCTTAAGTATTCTTCTCACTGATAGCACATACCTTCACTTCATAATTACTAATTTCCCAAAGGCTGAATTGTAGCAAAGGGAATAGCATGCTAGAAGAGTGACCAACATTAAACTGTGTATGTTTGTTTTAATGCCTCTTCGAATGGGCCTACCATGACATTTGGACCCAATAGTCATGAAGCTACAAGCAATAAAATGTGTGCTGATATCAAAAGATTCTGTTAGACTTCAGGTTCTATAGAGCTGTGAGCCATCTGCACCAAGTATGATCAGACCATGGTCTTGTGGTCATGTATTGTTAGCCCTAGCTATGTCTTTTTCTGTCTACAAGACACACCAGTCTGAGAGAAGCAGGGCCTGCTTTCATATTAGTGTCTTCACTGAACCCAGATGGGAAACAAAGATAATCTTTTTTGTCTGAGCCTTGTTACAATGATGGGCCATTTGACAAGGACACAGAGAACTTGATCACGATTTTCCTAGGAGCAACCTGGCGTGTCATGATAGACAACAGTACTGAACCTTTTTACCTAGTGACCATTGGTTCCGGATGCTGATGTGCCAACATCCTAGAATCCCAGGACTTGGCCTTCTTGACCTGGCCATGCTCCTCTCAGATCTCCCCCAGTGAATTATAGCACACGTGCTGAGAAACAGAAACTCTCTTAATCTGGAGAAGGACTGAGACAATGCTAAATCTCCCATCAATAAGGAAGTCAGTGTTGTGCCTGTTCCCAATTAGCAGCCCTTGTAGGAAATTATGATAATGATGATTATGAAAATGTTTACATAGCTTTATAGTTATAGGATGATCTCCCTTTCCAATAGATATTAGTCTCTGGCAGCAGAGGAGAAATTGCTGGCTGAGGTTATTCCTCTCTTGTAATAACAACACAATGTAAGTTTTGAGTTTCTCATCATGTAACTCCTAACTTTGATATAATAATGTTGAAAACTGCTTTTGAAACTCATGTTTTGTCTTTATTATTATTTATATGAATCATACATTATCTAGTAGCAGTCTTCTGGCCTCCTTTTCTTCCCATATATCTCTTTCCTTCTTTGAAGACTCAATTTCCTGTTCTTCCTCTTCGTATCTATTATTCATTTTTTTTAAAAAATAGATTTTTATTGAGCTCTACATTCCAGACACAGAAAGACAATTATCACATGTACTCACTCATAGGTGGTTTTAAAACATAAAGCAAAGAAAACCAATCTACAAACCACAATCCCAGAGAATTTAGACAACAATGAGGACACTAAGAGATACATACATAGAGATATAATCTACATAGGAAGTAGAAAAAGACAAGATCTCCTGAGTAAATTGGGAGCATGGGGTCCTTGGGGGAGGCTTGAAGGGGAGGGGAGAGGCGGGGAGGGGAACAGAGAATAATTTCTTGTTTTTAATAATATACTTTGTCTTAAAAGAATGGAGATATCACAGTCAATTATATGGAGTTGCAGTTAGGATAGATATATTCTGATGCACTCTTGGAAGGTAATGTTTTTGTAACTCATTCACTGTACATTTTAAAAGAATATCCATGCACATGGATAATCAGACACATACACACACAAAAAGACACACACTAACTTATTTATATGCAAATAGAATGAATATACACAAATATTCTGAAAGAATCGATGGAAATCAAAAGAAATATTTTCAAGTTTTATGTGTTTTTCAAAATTCACAGACACTTTAACATCACTTTACAACTGATTAATCCAGGAGGAAGAAAGCAAAGTATATGACTCCCGCAACATTGTCTCACTTAAACCCATTTCTCTAATACGATATTCAGATCTAATTTTACCATACCCAAAGCCTATAATGTGGAACTTGTCTGGGGTTAAGGGTGTAATAATTATCCTCTATATGCACCCAGCTTTTCTTTTTCCTTGGTCACCCTTGGTGATACCAGCTCATGATCATCAAATCAAGTTCAGTTGAAATTTAATGTCATGCTGATCCTAATTTAAACAGGTAATTAAAATGACTTATAGCTCAATCAGTCCTCCTTTAATTTGGGGCCCCTCCTGTTTTCTCCCTTTTACTCAGTACTTCATGCACTGTTTCTTTCTTTTAAAAAAGATGTATTGTGTTTGTTTCACATTCCCCATCGAAGATAACATATTGATTAATAAAAAAAAACTGTACAGCTCATAGCTGAACAGAGAAGGCGATAGGCAGAGCTGGCAGGCAGAGAAAATAAATAGGAGAAAAAGAAGCTTAATAGAATTGGAGAGAAGGAAAGAGTAGAGAATCAGGAGAATGGCTTAGAGTCCTTTGACATTCATTATCTTCACATTGACCATTGTAAGCTTTTGGTTTAGCATGTTTAAATGGCTTCCCAATCCTAGTTGCTTGCTGGAATTACTTAGATAATCTAAAATACACTATTATAAGCAGACTGGTATAGATAACCTTGAAAATGATTTAGCTATAGATATTCAAAGAGAATTGCGGTTGCTTTTGTATCATGCCTTTGCTTGTAAATATAAGGTTCTTAAATGGCTCATACAAAAACAAGGAAGAACCTGTATGTTATGAACTCAGCCACAGTGGCAACACATGAACCACAAACATTGGAGGAAGAAGAGAACTGTGAAGAGAATTGCGATGAAGCAAGAGAGAGGTCGCCTAGATTGGATGTATCAGAAAGGTTCAGTATCACTATGAGATTCAAAGGTATATGAACAGTGTCCACTCCAGCAATGTGGACAAATTCAAGGATCTAGGCACTGTCTCCACCTTTACATCAGGAAAGATACAAGGTTCCATTAGTTATACTTTGAAAAATTGTTTTTCCCCAGCGACATGAATGAACAAGGACTTGGATTTGTTTTTAAATCTTTCAGAAGCATAATCAGTAATATCTTCTAAGCCAAACTAGAGGAAGCTGCACTGAATATGTTCTGAAACAGAACTGTGAGAGTGTTAATTTGTGATTTTTATGTTATTAATCTTGCCAAGATAGATTTTAGTAACAGCAATAAACTAATATCTAAATTTAAAAATGAAATGTCTAAGGTGATATCAGCTTAATTAGAGTTTCTTTTCTTATTGAAAACCATCACCACACAATTTGTTTAAATGACAAAAACCACTTCTTGGGTGACATGCTTGTTCTATTTTAATTATTAATATTCATAGCTTTAAACTATATGCTACAAGTCCTGGGAAACTTCTGAGTCTGACTTGAACTGAACATCTAGCCAAAGTGTAGTCTCTGGTACCTATGAGGATAACATTATGAGGAGCACACATGATGCTCTAAACTTTGTACCTTGATAGTCAGATGTAAACACATTCCTTGCTTCTTTCAGAATGTTTCTTTAATGCTGTGTACTTGCCCATCTTTCTTCACAATGATTATCTACTTCTTAAACTGATTTCATTTCTTTACTGTGTATATTCTTCCATAACTAAAAATTTTTACCTATTAAACTTTTCCATGTAGAAATCATTGATTTTATATACATTTATTAGCCACTATAAATTCTTACCAAAATTTAAATTTATTATTTAAAATAAAACCATGCAAGTTATATTTCTACATACCATATCTAATTATGAGAAGCAGTCCTTATTTATAATATATTGAATATACTTTTATATTTTTATGGTGTAGTATGGAGCATGGGGCCCCTTTGTTCCATCCTGCCTGGCTAGCATAACCCCCTAAATAACCACACAGAAATTGTATTAATTAAATCACTGCCTGGCACATTAGCTTTAGCCTCTTACTGGCTAACTCTCATCTTGATTAACCCATTTCTATTAAATCTGTGTATCACCACATGACTGTAGCTCACTGGCAAGATTTTAACTTACGTCCAACTCAGACTGGAGATTCAAGGCGTCTGCCACATTTCCCTTTTTCCCAGCATTCTGTTCTATCTACTCTACCCACCTAAGGGCTGCCCTATCAAAAGAACAAGGCAATCTCTTAATTCAACCAATGAAAGCAACACACAAACAGAAACACCTCCTACACCTACAGTTATTGGCTGTTCAAATGATAGACAATATTCTAATTAATAACCTCTATAAGAAATTTCTTCAAAAAATATAGATATATTTGACTTTTTCACTAGTCACTGGATAAGTGTACTTTATACAATTAGAACATTCTTTCAAATTTTAATTTTTAAAATATAATTTACAATAATAGAAAATTTGTATCATAAGAGCATTATTTCTATCTTTCTGTACCACAAATGACTCCTAAAATGACCAAGTCATTTACATTCCCTATTCAAGCTTTCTGCTGAAAAGATGAGCTGCCTTGATAGTTCACAATACAAAGTACGTACTGACAAAAGTGAAGGCCCAGGTACTCTCCACAGCATCATTGTAAAAGGCACCCTAGTACATTGTCCCTACATTGGTCAGGTGAGACAGGTGGATTCCTGGATTTGTTGCTACTCACTGCAGCCAACTTGGTGAGTGACAGATGTATTGAGAAATTTTTTTTTAAATAGTAAGACACAGAGTGAAGAGGAGGAAGGCACATATTGTTAACATCTACTCCTGAATTGTAAGTCATACACTTGCATGCACACTTGTAATCCTACACATTTATAATCACATACACACATATGAACCAACACAAACTGTCCAAAATGTCATAAGACAACCCTGATTGGCATTCAATAAACAAACAGGCCTCTACTTTGAAGATACTTTCTCCTATCCTTGCTATTCCACATTCCAGCTTGAGACTATTAAGATGTTAGCTGTATATTTCACACAAAGCATGTCCTTGGGACAGAATACCAAATTTAAAGCTATTATTGTACTCATTAAATATTTACTTCTCCAATTCATGTGCTGCTTGGATATTTCATGATTATTATTTGAAAGAATAAGATTAAAAATTGCATGGACCATTATCTTCACATCCTTCATGATGTATAAATAAATGTGATCATTTAGCCTCAGTTGATTTTTAGCTCAAGGAAATATAAATATAGAATGTATATGAATATCCTATATTATTTTAACCCAAATCTGCTTCAAGCCCTAATTTAGATTGATTCAATGTAATCTTTTCTAATTACTTCCAGAAATACTCTCAGTTTATTTTTTAAGGATAGTTATTTGTGAGACACTCAATTGAAGTATTTTATGTCCAATTTAAGGCTTATTTACTCTTTATGATAGATGACATCAAATTTGTATTATTTAATCGAGTTAGTTCCTATCTTTGAACACTCCATAAATTTAATATTTTATTTAACTCTTTAAGATGTGTGGTGTGTGTGTGTGTGTGTGAGTGTGTGTGTGTATACATTGAACTTGAGTGTAATGTTAATGGAGACCTGATGGTTTGGAATTTCTAGAGCCAGGTCTATAGGCAGTTGTGAATCTGCTGAAATCAGTACTAGTAATTGAAATTGGTCCTCTGCAAGCACTCCAACACTCAGTTGCTCAACCTTCTCCCAGCCAAAAGTTCAGTACTTTATGTGGTATTCACAATGTACTTTTAACAGAGACAAATTTGAATGACATTAACATATTTAATTTGTACAATATAGAAGACATTCAGAATGTTTTAAAAAGAATCATANTATATATATTAAGTGATTCCTTTACACTTTGCTATCTACCTTATTATCTGAAGTGCAGGGCTAATATTTTGCAGGAAATGATTATATTATCTTATCTGACCCATCATGTGGATAATTAGAAGAAAGCATTTCTGTACCATGGGGTAAAAAATGCTCTACCATGGAATGTGGTGAAACCACCCTCTTTGTTCTGTCTATAGAATAAGGAAACTGGAAAAGACAGAGACTTGCATTAGGTTAGGTTCCATAAGACATAATTTAATCAGAATAGTACTGGAAAAACTAATGATAATCTTAAAATAAGATATAAAATTATCAGAAGCCTGTGAGAGGACATGCTTAAAGGATGGATGTCACAAAAATTTAGCTGGCCTCCATGAGCTAAGAATAGCATAGTGAGAACCTGAAATGAATAATGAGCTATAACATTCCCTGGGAACTGAGAAAATTATTAGATGTGCTATCAAACTGATCTATGTGTACAGGAAAAATATCACTCAAGCATAATTGTTTTTTAAAAGTATTTGTGAAATTTTTGTAACTTCTAGAATTTAGCTCTAATGTTTATTTCAAATATAATTTTGAAAGTTTACTCTGTAGTTTTGCAAGATGAACATATTACTATCAATGTATCAAGCTTAACTGCATCAGTATAAACATGTTCCCATTTATAAGGAAACAGCTCACTAATAGTAGCTAAATCAACATCAATGATGTGTCTTGGTATGCCCAATAAACTTGAACATAATTTCAAGTGCAATATTTGAGACGTTGTACAAGCAGCAGCCATTTTTCAAGCCTTGACTATTACTACTTCCACCAGAGAAAAATATCATATAACACTAGCTTTCATAAAATATGTGTAAACATGATTTTGCCTAGGGAAGAGAATAGAGAAGAAATAGAGAAGGGACAAATTCCATAATAATTAAATGAGAAAATGAAAACTTCTGGGTGAGTCACAGAAACAGCATCCCAGGCTGGTAAAGCAGAGCCCCAAAAAGCCAGAGGCTACTTTGATTGCTCTGTAAAGTAATTGAACCTTCTCAGAGAGACTGGAAAATGGTAAAAATTAGGTTCCCTTCTTTAACAGGAGGAAGAACATTTGTCCTCATTGAAAAAGAGACAACCTTGCTATCCATGAAGTTTGAGCAGGTCAAATTAGACTTTATTGAGAGACTAACAACCTGTTATGGCAAGTTCAGCTTAGTTTATATTGAAGAGGATTGTTTTCATGAAGCATTCATGCCCTCCTACATTTATTTATTAGTCTCTTATCTTATAATCACATTAATTTTGAACACACAGAAACACATAAAATCACATGTGGGTGTGTCTGCTCAAAAGGAGATGCAAACAAACACACAAAACAAAGAAAGAAGCAAAAATGTTAAAACAAAGAAGCAAACACTTGGTTCATAAATGTAAAGATAATAATGTTAATAGCTTTTGCATCTGGTTTATATATACATTTTAATTTAGCAGAAATAAAGAATTTTGATATATGTTTCCTAATACTAAATGCCATTTTGGGAAAAAAAAACAACTGGAAATGAACTGTAGCCTTAAATACTAATCTGAAGTCTCTTGCCTTCATTTATGATCCCAGAGAAAAAATAAGTTATATTTTTCTTTTATAAATTTTAAGCATATTCAAAAGAATTTGTTTATGTTTGAGACATTTTTATGAATGTAGTCATGAGTCTATGTAAAGATAAACATATTGCTTTTATTTAACATTAGAAACATATCACCAACTTGAATCCTTATTTTCCAGCTATATTTTTAAGGGCTTACATAATTTGTGTAACTCTATTAAGATAGTAGACTCTTGATGTTGAGACCAAACGTTTAAAACACGTTTTTATTCTAGAGTGTCTCTGAATAGCAACACTTATACAAATTAGAGGGCAGAAGCAAATGTAAATATTTTTAATATATATAATTTAAATATAAATATATACTTTTCAGAGACCTCCAAATTGATAATTATCCCACTATATATAGAATTATATATGCATATATATACATATTTATGTGTGCATGTGCTGATGTATATATCTACATATATGTATATGTTTGTTATAAAACATTGTCTGTTGAAAAGTGAACAAAGTCAACAAATCAAAGACTGAAAATATTTTTTTTAAATTGTACTTTTATTAAGCATTCACACTTTTTTCTGATAATATATTTAAAAAAATATATTCTAGGTTTAGAATGCACGTTATTATACATTTTAATAATATAGAGATGCCTTAATGTATTAATGGGGGTGTATATATTATATAAGTTAAGACTGAGCTAGGTTTATGGAGGAATTACAGCCAACCAGATTTTCTTATCACCAATGACTCCTGGAGCCAATCCTTTAATGGATAACAAAGAACAGCGCTATATGTATTAGATCACCGAACTTACAGGGAAGCTAAAACCTTTGTTTCTGTTTATAACACAGAAGCAGTATATGCTCCCAGGATGTGAGAAAAAACAAAAGAAGACAGACCAGAAGTCCTTCAGTCCAGGAATCAGCAGTAGTATCAGCTCTGTTAAGGCATTTATCTTGCTCCGTTTTGGGGGCAAGACGTAGGAAGCACTTTTACACTCAACACTAGTACTGGTTCCATCATCTCAGGTGAGGTAGGGTGATGTGAGAGTTCACAAGACAGATCATTGTAGTAAAAGGACCTATGTACAATTCTTCCAAAAAAAACACAGCAGATGCTCACTAAACTTAATGTATTACTTTAAGAATTTTTAGTGCTGCATTTACTAGATTATTTGACCACATTTTACTAAAATGAATATGTTTTATTTTATATTATTTTATTTTTTATAGAACTCAATGGTATTCAAGGCTTGCTCAGAAACCTACATGGCAGATTTCTACAGATAACTATCAATAAGACAATTTGTCTAAATTTTAACTTCAAGCCATGGCTTAAAAAAACATTTATTTCTAAAATAATAATGATGATCCATTTGCTTTGCTACTTTGTTTTTATAGCTATCTTATTTATATATCTTGGCTCTAATATTCAAATCTATATTCACAGTAAAATTTTATTTTATGTGTTGTCTAAACTAATCATAGTTAAATTTTCCTGTGTTTTTCTTTTATGTGTTGATTTATTTGAAAAATATTTTCTTTCTAAATCACTTTGACCTAAATATATTGAAAAAAATTACAAATATTTTTTCCTTTGTGGCCCACTACACCATATAGTGTATTCCACTCACTAGAAATTACACATTCTTATAATCCAACCATTATTTTGTTTTAAGATCTGCCTTTCATTAGTATTCCTTTATTAGAATTTTTATGAAGTTTTTATGTTTTATATTTAATAATAGCTCAAATGACAATCTACAATTATTCGATGTTATACTTCTCAAATGGAGCACAGTCTGCATTGTATATAGTACAAATGCTTTTGGTTTATGTGTTGCCCATTGATTTTTAACTATGTAAATGGTATTAGCAAAGGATATCTAACCACAGAAACTAGACTATTCTGTTTGAACATATGTCTGCTGCTTGAAATACTTTCTCTATACTAATTGCTTGTAGCTTATTTCCCATTAATGCCATAGAAGCAATTCCTTCCTCTCACTACATTGAGATGCCTAGAACACTAGGTGCAGGAACGCCTCTGTAAATGGGTCCCTGCTACTCACAAACGACTCTGTGGATATTTACAAGGCATTAAAACTCAGTACGTCAATCAGACCTTCTGAGTCACAAACATATCTCTTTTATCCAAATCTGTATGGATGATATGCAAAATTTTCCATTTCTACCAAATATTGTTGGGGAAGCAAAAGTACTTCCCTTCCTCTTTCCCTTTCCTAAAGCCCTTGAATTAACACTGGGTTATCATAGAGAATGCTTTCAATGATATTATTATATTCAAACCTAAAATGTCAAATATCTACCTATTCAAAAACCTCATGATTAAATAATATAGAATAACAATAAGGCATTTGCTTCAGATTCGTTTTATCAAATATAATATGAAAAACTCCATATAACTTCAGTTTAGCATTAAATACAATGTTATTATTGTTGTTGCTATTATTTAAAATTATACAATCAAAAATGATAGGTCAATTGGCAAATATTGAAATTTGCTTTCCCTGTTATTTTTATTACCATATATGTTAATATATTTGTATAAGTACATATATAATATGTATATGCATAAAAATATATATCCATAAATTCAAATTATAATTCACATTCAAAATAGAAATTGCATTTATTGCTTGGCAATATTTTATTAAGAACCTAATATGAATATTTTTATTTTTATCTTTCAATTTTTCTCTGAATAAGTATATGCTTCAAAAATAGTAATAAAAATGTGTATCTGTTGTTTGCAAACAGTTAGAAAAATATTCCTAAGAAACCAAATATATACATACACTCATATATCACATGTTAAATACACCTGCCACTCAACAAGGACATGTAAAATAACAGTTGACTTCAAATCAATGGCACCCCCTTAAAATATTAATATAATTTTTTTCAATGATGAAATAAAACAGACAATGTATCATATTAATGGCAGTCGGAAATTCCTGTGTCAAATTCAGGAGTTTATTATTTATATTGACTTTCTTGTTTTCTTCTGTAACATGGTAGTTTGTACCTTACTAAAATGCCTGAGAAATTGATTAGTAAAGTCAGAGTTTACCATAGTTGACTGTGGGCTCTGGCTCTGTGATTTTACCAAACTCTTCCATAATTGATATTTCTTCAGTGTTTTGAGAACAATAATGGACCTTGGTTTTTCTTTTTTTTTTCTTTTAAACCATGACAGTACTTTTCCTTTAATATAACAGAACACCAGGTGGAGTTATAAAATTACAAGCAACCACACCTTGGAAACAGAGGTCTGTAGTTAAGAGTGAATGTGCTTTCTGATATGACCTATTTCTAAAAGCTGTGCAATAGAGTGGATTGAGAGCAGCCCTAGAAACAGTAGACATGTTCTTAGACTCATGTCCAGCTTTTTTATACCTTCACGATTTTTGGCAGGTTCTTTCATTTTCTTGAGCTTACATTCTTTTTCTTTGAAAGGGGAATTAATATTCTATGCACATATTTCTGCATGCTAACTAAGAAAACATTCCAAAGAAACCAATGCCCCCAACAGTTCAAAATTGTAACATGAGGGCCGGCTTCTTGGAGCTTCTGTCCCACCCAATACCCCACAGCCGGCATGCCCCAGAGAAAGCCGCACAGAGATCTCCATAAGTTATAAAACTGATTGGCCCATTAGCTCAGGCTATTTATTAGCTCTTGTAGCTTATATTAACCCATTATACTGATCTATGTTAGCCATGTGGCTCAGTATCTTTCACAGCAGGGCAGATCATATGTTGCTTCTTCGGAGTCTGGGCTGGAATGGAGGAATGGACTTCCTCCTTTCCAGAATTCTAATGTTTTCATCACCCTGCCTCTACTTCCTGTCNTATCATCAAGTCCTGACTGGAGTATCCTGTGAGTCTTGATCATCTCAGGCAGCAGTCTTTAATCTGTTCTGGATGTAGAAGTCATCTGGGCCATCTGTTCCTACTGGAGATTTCTCAGATGGTCTTTCTTGATCAAACTGTATTTTTCTTAGCTCAGAATGAATCCACAGCCTCTCATTTTCTTTGGAAACAAAAGAAAAATCTCTTCTCCAAGTAACATACCTTTTGACTTCAATTTTGAAGTCAAGGAATTTTTTAAATACCTATCTTGGATTAATTCAGCAGCATTTATAAGCAAATATCTTTTAGCAGCTTCCTCAGCATTCAAACAATTCAAAGAGAGCATAATAGCATACAGTATCAAGATTCTCTGTGTATTTTCTTTTATTTTTACTTTAACTTTTTGAGACAGGTTCTCTGTATATCTTTGTTGTGAAATTGAAAGACCGCACACACACCTAAATTGGTACTTGGAAAGCCTTTAGCCCTGGATAAATGGAAACTTACAGAAGTTCACTAACCGGAGTAGATGGAAAAATTACAGCTTGAGCAAAAGAGGATGTCTGTGGTTTTGCCTTTAGTCATAGTCTGGCCTCTGTGCCAGGAAAAGGATTATCTGGCCCCCAGGACTTGTTATCGAAACTAGCAGATTGCTGATGCATGCCATATTTAGATCTATGTTTTTTCCAGGATATTTAGGAACAGGTGTGAACAATGAACCAATAGAATTGCTGTTGCTATGCTTGCCAATTATGTATCCCTTGCACCCTATAAAATTGCTTAGAAAACCTTGCTCGGGGTGCCCAGTTGGCTAGCTGGACACCCATGAGCACTTGTGTGATTAATAAAGCCTCTTGCTGATTGCATCCCCTGGCCTGTTTTATTAGGTCTGGGGCAACTCTCAAGAAGATCCCGAATTGTGGGTCTTTCAGAATAACACTGTAGACCTTTGTACTTGAACTCACAGAGATCCCTCTGTCTCTGACTCCCAAGTTCTGGGATTAAAGGTGTTTACCACCACACCCAACTACTCCCTTTTTTTTTTCTTTTTTCTTTTTAAGAACTTTAACCTTTAGCCTGCATATATTTTTAACAAACTGTAAACCATTTAGAGGTCTTTATTAATCTCTCTTTACTGCATCTCTCTCTTTTTTTGACTACATGAGTCTTCAAGGAGAGTATTAAAAGCCCTGGCTTTGACGGCTAGATCCAGCCCATTCCTTAGATTTCCAGCCTCATGGTACAGGTACCGGCTCTAGCCATTTTTATTGCCACAACTCCGTGGCATTTCAAGGTCCCTGCCAGCAAGCAAGCTGCAGAAGTGCACTCAAAAACCACACTCAAAGGCTCTGGTAGTCGGACCGCCTGCCTGAAAGAGTCAGTTTGCCCTGGGAGGACAGCCCAGAAAGCTGGCATTTTAAAATGGTGCAGCTTTTTTCTTGCTAAGGCTGAAAACCGAAAAGCACGCAGTCAACTTTTCATCAACACCATTTAAGTGTTTCGTGTCAGGACCTTTTAAAAGAGCAGCAAGGTTTTGCAGCTAAAGCTGAATCAGGAAGCCTCTCTTAATTGAGTGTGCTTGCCTCTATCAAGCAGAGCAGACCTGAGAGATTGCTGCAACCAAGAAGCCATGCTTTACTCTATTGTTTTCTGCCCAGAATTACTTCCCAAGCTCTCTCAGGTTTTATGTGGAGTTCGTTAACCATGTTGGAGTGCCATCTTGGGAGCTGGGTGGGAGGAAAAGCAGGCCTGCTCTCCCCTATCATTACACAAAATTGTTCATAAAGTTTGAGTTTTCTCTCTCTCTCTCTCTCTCTCTCTCTCTCTCTCTCTCTCCCTGAATTTCATTCAGTTGTTCATGTAAAAAATAACTTTCTCTATGTCTCTTTCCACTTTACATGGAGTAAAACTGCACTTTCTTCTTTGTCTCTTAATTTCTTCAAACAGCACTAAATAAAGTTCTCTTTTTGATTTCTAGGCTTTTTTCTATGATATTATTAAACTATATCATTTGCTTGTACAATTTTAATTTTGAGAATTCTGTTCTTGTGTACTCTTAATACGCTTGTATATAATCCTCCAAATCCTCACTACTCTCTCCAGTCTCCCTCCCTCTCCCACTGATGCTCTACCAAATTAATTCTCAGGTCCTACCTGTCCTCCCTTCCTGTTCAGAATGTGCTGTTGCTACATTGCTTTGGAACAATCTTTATATACTATAAATATGTATCGCTCTCATTGCTAACAAAAAAATTGTTTGGCTGGTAGCCAGTCAGGAAGTAGAGACATGACAACAAAACTAAGGATGCTGGGAGGAAGATGTACAGAGTCAGAGGAGACATTATCAGATGCAGAGGGAGCAAGGAATGAATGGGCCATGCAAATAAGGGTACACCTTATGGAAGAGCATAAAAAAGAAATATGGATTAATTTAAAATGGAGGAGCTGTTTAGTAATAAGTCTGAGCTACTGGCCAAGCAGTTCTTTATCATTAATATTAAGCCTTGGTATGTTTATTTGGGAGTGCCTAGAAACTTCTGCCTATCCTGCAATCCACTCTTCTTCTTTCTTATTTTGTGCAGCTACTTTGAAATTGATTATATCTGTGATGTATAACCTCATGACATTAATGGCCACATCATATGTAGAAGGCATCACTTTGTAGAATCATCAACATATATAATCATTGCATTGTTCTATTAACTATGGAAGGATGATCTACATGTTCTATTTATTACAATTGATTTAATAATCCCCGATTCTCCACACCTAGAGGATTATGAGTCTCTGGTATGATCATCATCAACTGCCAAAAAATACATTTCTGACCAAGATTATATCTATAGGTATAAACATAAGTATTTAGATGTCAGCTTAATAATACATCTGTTTAGCATAATATAAGTAGGAGTTTTTCTCATAAGGTCTGTGTCATCCATATCCATACACTTTTTTAAAAGTATTTATAGTATCAGAAATGCATCCCCTATCATGGAGTTTCCATTAGATCCAATAAGAAATCAATTGTTTTTCCCTGGAATATATATTTGTTAGGGAGCCTATTCAGAGTCAGTGCACAGTTGTGACATAATGGACCATAGCTTAATGAAATAATTGATGATTTTTCTCATTCAACATCTTGCATAATACCTCCGATACTATGAAAACTACCATCAGGTAAGAAAGATCCATATAATTTCCATATTTTTGTCTATATTTTGTAGCCAAAGTATATGATATCTTTATCAGCAAAATATAAACCTCTTACTCTTGTATATAAAAAATAGCAGTGACAATCTGTGTTGGAAGCTTTGAAAAAGTGTGTCATACTTTTTAAGTACTTAACAAATTAGATGTATTTAGATTTTCAAGCAATGAAATAAATGATTATTAATTGAAGTGCTAAGGTTTATCAATTAAAAACTGAGGAAAATGAAACTAAATTCAGTTATATTCAACAATTAGTATCATATAATAGTTACATAAATATTTGTGAGTGTAAATCATCATTGGCTAGTTGCATTTAAATATCATTAGAGTAGATGGAACCCATTCTTGACACTATTAATGAGGTCAAAAAGCCATAGCTAAATAGTCAAAGATAAGAAGAGAAACCCTGCTACTATTGTTGTGCTAATGGAACATCACATTAAAATTCATCCAAAGAACTTAACTGCTGAACACATAGATTTGATCATTCCTTTACTTTAGATGAAGATGCTTTTTCTTGAAGTAGGAGGTAATTAACACAGAGACTCCTAACTGTTCAATGTATAGAGAATGAGAGGCTTCAGTGTGTTCAGCCCTAAATCATATATCTGTATCACATCAACCCTCTTAATGTATGGGGATAACAAAGGACAGAATGATTGTAAGAGCTAGAGGTGGTGGATGGCTTCAGAGAAACTGTGTTTTCTAGGCACAAGACAGTTATGCATATGAAGTTGCAGCAATTGTGATAACATGTGTATATGTTTGCAGGCACAAGCAGACAAAATTAAGTATTATGAAGTGGAGTTAGTTACAACATCCCAACATTACCTAAGAAGGTATTAGCATCTGATGGCTGCTGAAACAGGGAGAGTCAATTTCTTTATTATTGTGACATCTGGCAGGTGGGCAATTCAACAGGGAAAGCCCCATACCCAAAGTAGTTTAATAAAAATAATATTTTCAACAATTTCACAGTTTTGCTTCCTTTATACAATCTGTAATTGTATAGCAATAATGTCTGGTTTGTGGCTTTTTCCTTTAAATCACTCACCCCAAATTGGTACTATAAAAATGAGGCCATTTACATTGGTAAAGTTATTCTTTACTGTTTGGGGCTGTACTTAATTTATTAATATAACTCTTTTTAAAACATCAGTTTCTGTATCATTGAGCAAGTCAAAAAATCAGTTTCTGGTTTCAAAATTAGAGAACAACTTAAAATACTCTGCTTGTTTTATATATAGGGAAGAAAAAAGTTTAATATTTGAAGTCCATACAGTTTTAAATGGGACAATAATGTACAAAAACACATGAAATTTAATTCTTGATATGAAGGTTAATAGCACAAATTTTTTGGTTATTAATAGCATTTTGTACTTTAACTTGATATATAATTTGACATATAATTTACTTGACATATAATATATAACTCGATATATAATTTTGTCTTTTAGTGTATTCTATCTATAGAAAGAACCCATCTGACTTTGGAAATCTACCTACGCCATTGGAGAAAAGTGATGTAAATATTTTTTGGCATAAGAAAAACCAACATAACAAATCATTTGAATTCTAATTATTAATCAAGTTGCTTTTAGATTTATCATTAAATGTTTCTGTACTGAATTTACAATTCTAAGTGGTAATCAATATTAGCTTTAAAATGTGATATGTGGCTCATTATTCAATCAAGATAGATGCTTATTGAGTAGAAATAAAGTATATCCTATTCATATTCCTGATCTCTGTACAATTATTTTGAGCATGGTAGTTTTTTTTCCATACTACTCATTAATTTCATGATTTTCTTCACAATTTGATGTTGACGTTGAAAAAAGCCTTTCTACGACTGTTGAGATCATTATGTTTTTTCTGTTGTTGAGTATAATTGTGTATTGTATTGCATTTATTGATTTCTATTTGTTGAAACAAAATTGCATTTCTGCATTGAAAACAACTTGATCACAATGAATGGAATTCTTCATGTGATCTTGAATTTGGAGGACATTTGGAGGGAAGTAGAGCATTCAAGTTTGGAGATGATTTGATCAAGCTAATTAAAAAAGAATGATGTTTTATTCCTTACTGAGATACATTTTCTTCCATGTTGTGAGGATTCCTTAATGAGTTAACCAGTTTGTCAACATAAATTCTGAGTTGGTAAAGAAAATGTATATTTCAAAACTATAAATGCTTTCTAAAAAGTACATTGTTACCAGAAATTAGATCAACACTTGTCAAACAATACCTAACAAAGTTGCTTCTACATGACAAAAGACACTATAATTTGAGTGAAATATCAGCCCACAGAATGGAAGGAAATCTTTGCAAACTATTCCTATGGCAAAAAATTAGTGTCTAGAATATAAAAGTAAATCCAAAACTTCAATACCAAGGAACTGAATAACCCAATTAAAACAAACAAAACTAACTGATATATAGAACTAAATGGAGAGTTCTCAAAAGAAGAAATGCATAAGGTAGAAAATACCAGAAACAACTAATAGAAAACCTCTTTTTAGGCATCAATGAAATGCAGATTATAATTACTATAATATTATACTTCATCCAAATCAAAACGACTACTAAAAACAATACAAATGGCACCACAAGCAGATTTGAATATGCACAATACAGATCAGAGTACCTTGTTTGTATGAATGAAAACTATAGCAAGTATTTGGAAATCAGTGCTGTTGCTTCTCAAAAATGTACAAGTAGAACTTCATATGACTCATGGACACTATTTCTATTAGTACTAGTGTTTTATTTATTCTTTTCTCTTACAATTCTTCTTGATCACATGTGCTTCTCCCTCCATCCCTCATAGCACCCTCACCTCTGGCCCAAATTCACTTTTCCTCCGTTTTCCTTCCAATACCTAGCAGTCTCCAATGCATATCAATCAAACTTGGTGTAACGAGGTACAATAAGAGTAGGAACAAACTCATACCAAGGCCGGACCATGGAACCCAAAAGGAGGAAAAGGGTCTCAAGAGTAAGCAAGAGTCAGAGGCACCCCTACTCCTACTTTTACGAGTATTAAGTACTGCAAGAACACATATCTGCTATGTTACACAGAAACATACACATACATGTTCATTGATGTTATGCTCAAAATAGCACCAAACAGAAGCATCCTTATTTTCCATTACCATCTGAGTGGTACTGAGAATGGGACACATATTCACAGCTGGTTTTTATTCTGCCAGAAGCAAAATTGAAATTATTAAATTTGCAGTCAATAAAACTGGAAAAATTATACTGAGATGATGCAGACCCAGAAAAAAATAAACCTTAATATTCTCTCTTATTTGGAGTCTAGCTTGAAGATTTTAGCTCTGTTTGTATAATATGAAATGTCTGTATAATCCAAAGAATAAGGAAGGAAACCTGGGGATACTTGTTTTAAGGAAGGGGGATACTAGAACATGGTTAAAAATCAAAGTAAAGAGGGAACACTGTAGGTAGGATAGATTGAAATAAAGAGTTGGCTGGGATCATTGAGGGGATGAAAAAGTCAGGAAAAGGTTTAATTAAAATGAATACTACATGAGAAATCCATAAGGCAACATGCTATCTTTTAACTGAAATAAAAACTTCAAAAGAAAGATTAATGTGAGGTAATCTGCATGGTTAGCTAATCCTTCTAGAAATGATGGGGAACTTAACAAATATTCTTATTCCTGGTAGGGATATATCCAAAAGAGTTGTTCAGGGAAACCCCAGAGGTCTCTCAATACTATAGGCTCTTGGCATGCATTTTGGTTGCCTACCAAAACTAGAAGAAAGGTTCTTTCTTCTAAAGAAACTACTCTGGCCCTATCCTATAGCCGCACTGATGAATATCTTGCATTTCACCATAGAACCTTTATATGGGGATGGATGGGGATAGAGACTGAGACCCCCATTGGAGCACTGGACTGAGCTCCCAAGGTCCAAATGAGGAGCACAAGGAGGGAGATCATGA
>LOEQ01004103.1:61420-81970 GCA_001685075.1 Bramus lutescens
GTAGACCAGGCTGGTCTCAAACTCATAGAGATCTGCCTGCCTCTGCCTCCCGAGTGCTGGGAATAAAGGCAGGCACCACCACCACCAGGCCAGTTTATTGTAGACCCCTGTGTGATTTCTTTGAGGCTTAATGACTGAGGGAACTGGACAGGACAGGAAAACCCTATCAATAAGGCTGTAGTGGTTCACACGTTTAATCCTAATTGCTTAGGAGTCCCACACCGTTAATCCCAGCACTAGGAAGCTGATGACAGGAAGAGATATGGCTGAACAGAGAGAGGATTATAAGGCAGGAGAAACCAGAAGCTCAGATGCAATCTGAGGTAGCAGTCTGATGATGCAGTCTGATCATGAAGTATGAGGACAGGATCACCCCTCTGATGAGAGCATTGGTAGATGTGTAAGGTCTCACTTGTATTTGGTTACACTGTTTTTCTGATCTATGGGCAAGCTTTATATGTTAACACACGACAAAATATTACTACAAAATACACACACCCAACAAATCAAGACAAGATATCAGCATCTAGAATTACAGTCATCCAAACACAGATGCCTAGAAGCCAGCATAAAAACAAATAACAGCCAAGACAATATATCTTCACTATAGCCCAGTAAATTTGATGCAATAGGCCCTAAAAAATGCAATGTAGCTGAAGCAAAAAAGGACTTCAAAGCATATTTTATGATTCTACTGTGATTCATAAGAAGAAATGAGTAAATCTCTTAAAGGAATATATGAAAATGCAAATAGAATAGAAGGAAATGAAAAAAAAAACAGTTGAAGACATGAAAGCAGAAATAGAATCAATAAAGGGAACCCAAAAATAGAGATATGGAAATGAAATTTTACAAACGCAATCAGGAACATCAGAGCCAAGCCTCCCCAACAGAATGCAAGCAACAAAAGTCAAAATCACAGGCATTGATGACAAAATAAAATAAATGGATAACCCAAGCAGAGAAAACCTTAAGTCTAAAATCACTCCAGGTATAAAAAATTCAGAAATTTGGTACACTATCAAGAGAGAATGAAAACAAATAATAGGAACAGAGAAAAGAGAAGAAACCCAGACCAAAAGTATAGAATATATTTTCAAGAAAATCATAGAAGATTTCCCCAACTGAAAGTAGGAGGTGACTATAGATGTAGTATAAGCATACAGAACATCAAACAGACTGGGACAGAAAAGAATAGCCCTTCAGTGCATAAAAATCAAAAAATTAAATGTACAGGGGAAAAAAGCTACAGGTAAAGAAGTCAAAGGCAGAATTGTCAGAAAAATCCCTGAAATTTCAGCAGAGACCTGAAAAGTTCGCAGGGCCTAGACAGATATTCAACATATTCTCAGTGACCACAGATACTAGTCAAGACTACTATATATAACAAAACTATCAATAATACTGTATTGTGATTGAAAAACAAATTCAAGCAATATTTATCTAAAAATTCATCCAGACAAAAGGCAATAGAAAGAAGACTTCATCCTTTCAGGATGGAGGAAAGAGGATAACCAACCACAGCCAATAAAATACAAAGAATAAATAAATTCAGATCAGCAAAAGAAAAAAAAAGGCAGGAACCTACAACACAATAATAAAATGACAAGTATCAACAAACTCTGTTCATTGATAACTCTCAACATCAATATTCTTCATTCCCTAATACAGAAATAAATACAGGGAATATGAAAACAAGATTTGTTCTTCTGTAGCATCTAAGAACCATAGCCTTAACATCAAGCATAGACATCACCTCAGGGTAAAAGATTGAAAATAATATCTTAAACAAATTGACTTAATAAGCAAGTTGGTGCAATCATTTTAATATTTGGCAAAATAGACATCAAAACTAAACTAATTAGAAGAATATGTATTACTCTCACTGCTTAATAAAAAAAGAAAAAACAACTAACAGGCCAGTAGTCAGGAAGGAAGAAAACAGTGTGCAGCCAGACACAGAAGATAATGAGATAAAGAAGGTCAGAATAAGCAGAGACACCAGCTAGCCTCTGAGGAAGCAAGACTTACAGAACATGAGGTAACAAACCATGATTCACATGGTAAAGCATAGGTAATAAATGTGAGCTAATTTGTAACACTGAACGGGGCCTGCTTGTTTGTGCTTTCTGTCCTGCCCAGTACCCCACAGATGGAAAGCCCCAAAGAAAATCAAACAGAGATCTCGATAAGTTATAAAACTGATTAGCCCATTAGCTAAGTCTTCTTATTAGCTCTTGTAGCTTATATTAACCCATTATTCTGATCTACGTTAGCCATGTGGCTCAGTACCTTTTTCAGCCTGGTAGGTCATATGTTGCCTCTTCTGTGGTCTGGGCTGGACTGGGAAATGGGCTTCCTCCTTTTTCCTGTTCTCATGTACTTCCTGCCTGTCCAATCAGCTTTTTATTAAAATAAATGATTGACAGAATACAGACAATTCTCCCGCACTAATTTAATGTAAAAGTTAGCTAGTAACAAACTTTAATTATTGACTAAAAATTTATAAGTAGTAATATTAAGCCTCCCAGGACAGAAATGTCTGACTACACACAGGTCACCCAAGTTTATAAAAGAAACACTATTATAGTTGAAATTAGGTATTTAACCTTAAACATTGTTAATGGGAGACTTTATCAACCCTGCTCTCACCAACAGACATTTCATCCAGACAAAAACTAGACAGAAATGTTGGATCTACCTGAGATGATGAGCCAAATCGACCTTAATAGATATTTCAGAATATTCCTTACAAATACAAAAGAATAAACCTTGCTTCCTACATCCCATAGAACTTTCTCCAATACTGACAGATCTCAACAGATACAAGAAAATGGAAATAACACCGAGCATTCTAACTGAGCACCTTAGATAAAAGCTGAATATCAACAGAGATCTTACAATCTCCTGGTGTACAGAACTCAACAGTTAACTGTCAATAGAGGAAACTCAAATGGTTTAGATACTGTTAAAAAAAATGTTCAACATTCTTAGCCATCAGGGAAGGGCAAATAAAACTACTATTAGATTTTATTTTACATCCATCAGAATGGCCAAAATCAAGAAAACAAGTAACAACTCCTATATTCAAGGATGTAGAGGAAAGAGAATACTCACCAATTACTGTTTGGAATGCAAAGCTGTGCAGCCAGTATGGAAATCAGCATGACAGCTCATTAAGCATGTCATCATTTAGAGGTCATATTGTGTTTTTTTTTTTTTAATTTTGAGGCAGGATACTCTTTTCTGTAAGACCCACAGGCCCTTTACGTACATATTATGCCTTCTAATCTTCTCTTTTTATGGGATTCTTCTTTCTATTTTCTGTGTTTTTTTTAATTTGTCTTTTGCCTTCTATTTATTTGTTTTGTCTTATTCCAATCTGTTTTGTTATATACTTTCATAAATGACAATACAACCTACATTCAATAAAAGAAAAATATTAAAGCTAAGAAATCTAAAGAATGCATAAAAATGAAAAGCTAAAAAAATATGGCATGCATAAACAAAAAAAAAAAGCAATCCACCATACTACCACCGCTTTTGCTAAAGCACGCAGTTGAATGCATGTATTGGTAAAGATCACTCATCATTATTTTTTTTTCTAATTTTTCATATTCATGCTGTGATTCATTCTCTGTGAAAGGACATAAAGAAATCTTTAGAGACAGAAAATAAATGTAATCATCAATCAGATTTTAAAATGGTTGTATTAGGGTGAGCATATGAGTTCTAAGTACCACTTACATTGTTTAAGGCTGAACTTGTCTGCTTCAGATGCCCAAGGGGCAAAGGTCATTTAACATGGAGTAGCAAACTACTGTGAGGCTTTAAATTATTCATTAATCAGCCCATTTAAGGTGCTTTAAAATGCTCTCTGGCAGTTATATGGCTTCATAAATGCTCCACTCTTGTAAAGTCTTATTGCTTCCATTTATCCGCTTTCCATTGCTAATTTGAAACATCATAATGGGGCTTCAGCAAGAAACACTTAAGAACTGGTTCCAAACATTCAAGCAGAGTACCTATGAATGGCTGTTGTATCTCTTCATTTATTTATACCTACTTAGCTTAATACATTTTTAAATGAATAAATGTTAGGATCCACAATATTGTAAATGCTTATTAAAACCTCGGAAGACTAACTACTTTCCAGCTATTCAAGTGTGAACTTGGAAATCAAATCTTACACAATCTCATTAATACCTTATGATTTAGTTTGCTTGAAATTTTTAAAGTAAAATCAAATACCCATGGAAATATATTTCTTAAATAAAATATTAAAGATATGTAATTGAAAAGGATTTCAGAAAATGTCTCTTAGGAAATGAATTGGAGTTGATGAAGTGGGGATGGATTTGACCAAAACAAATTACATGCTTATATGAAATTTTCAAACATAAAATATTAAAATATTTTATATGGTATTATATATAAGAATTGACAAAAGTAAATGAATACATGAAAAACAAGTTTCCTATCTCAAAAGTAGACAGCAGAGGGCTGGAAAATTGGCTGTCAATAAATTTATGCGTAAGCATGATGTAACTGAGTTTAAGTCCCCAGCATCGATGTAAGATCTGCACAGAGGAACAGAAGTCTGCGCTCCCAGCAGTGGTTGGGCAAACAGCACTTAATCCTGGAGGCTGACTCTAGGCTCCTGGAGGTTGACAGGCAGGCTCCTAAGCCAAGTGGTTTGTGAGAAAAGTCAATCAAATGTCCTGCTGGTGTACATCTAGAAGCAAAAGAAGAGGAAAATCAAAAGTGATTTTTCTTTTTTTGTTTTCCAGTTTTTGGAGGCAGGGTTTCTCTGGAGTTTTTGAGCCTTTCCTGGAACGTGCTATGTAGACCAGGCTTTCAAAAATGATTCTTAAGCTAAATAACTTCAAATAAAATAAGATTACCACAAAGGACAATGAGTAAGACTGCTTCTAAAACAGGGAAAATGCTAATTTTGGATTTAGAAATATTTACTCATGTTTATCTGGAAGACAACATATTTTTATGGTTCATAAATATTGTTTAATTGAATCTATTATTTGTTGCTCTACTCAAATCACAGCTGATTCCACCTTTTTAAAAGACCAGTGTAGATTATTATGCTCTTCACTTTTGTACCTGGCTTTGGTCCAATCCTGAGAGCTGACTTTTATGTTGTTGAGCAGGGACCTGGAGGAATTTATAGTACTTGACTTTGAGTAGATGCAAGGAACGGAACTTAGTTTAAGCCACACACAACCAGTTCTCATGCTTCGAAAGCTAATTTAGTGCCTAGGAAGACAGAGATGATCATATAGAGATGGCTATGGCTCTTGAATATATCCTATGCTTGCTCTCTGAGAACTGCCAGAAAAGTTCTGACGAAGTATTTGACTTTGCAGATTGAAAGAGACAAATCCAATTAGAAAAGATGGCTGCAAAACATGCTGACATGTAGAAATCACAAAATACACATGTTCAAATTTGATTTTACCATTTTGGAGTTATAACAATTGCTTCTTGTCTCTAAACCTGAATTCCCTCTTTTATATGAGAGAGTGGGAAAAGTTGTGTCCCTGTACACCTGAAGCAGGTGCTGAAAACTAAAATCTGTGAGCTCCTGCAGAGCGTGAACAACCTGATCGATTTAATTCTGTTCACAAATATTATTAAATTTATTTTATTTAAAAAATTCAAAGTCAGTCATCTTTTTTTTTCAATTTTGTATGTTAACATTGAATTTTGTGGGTCAATATTTTCACAACACTACATGGAAGTTTTTATGAAGGACAATGACGAGAATGCATTAGGCCTTCATGGCAAAATATCAGAAGTCTGGATTAAAAAGTGTAGGTCGTCTGCCTGAAACATGAAAAAAAGTCCCCGAACATCCTGGCTTTGATTTATAAGAGCTCTGAAAATTAATAAAAATACTAGAGAAGTCAACCAAATATTTAATGCTGTAAAAATCTCACATGTCTTTAATGACCAGAAAATTCAGAGAGCATTAATTTTTCTTTCTTCACTGACATCTGAACACCAACATGCAGAAAGAGTTATTCGCATCTGTAAATCATGGACATATACTAATATGATTTAAATATCCCAGAAAAAAAAAATGTGTGATGGGAACTGATACCTAAATCATATCATTGGACGTATGGGAGTTGTTCAGATCGTGAGGGTATCGCAATCAAGAATGGACAATGGTCACATGTAAAGGGTTTGGGGCTTCATGTTCACACACTTGCTGCTATGTGTGCTTTCCAGGACTTCTTTTATACGAGGAAATACATATTATAATGACCTAGGAAAAATATTTTCTTGGGCTCATAACATCAGTTTATGCTTTCAGCCTATGATCAGTCACCCTTAATGCTTTGGGCAAAAAGCAAATGGACCTGGCAAAAGAAAAATTTCTCAGTTTCTTATGGTTACAAAAGAGGAATGATTGTCGCAAGTGACCCACTTTATCCACTCTTAGGATTATGTGTTAGTTTTCATCACCTCCCAAAGTTAAAATGAAAGACACTGAATTGGGTAAAACACAATGTGCAATTTTCAAAAGTTTTCTGAATAAAATGGTATACATTTCCCTGCAAGTTAAGAAAGAGAAGAATTTTTCAAATATGTATTGACTGTTTATATTTCTGTCTTTGAAAAACATGAATTCAGTTCTCTATCGCATTTATCCCATTAATGATTCTTTTTAGATATTTTATGACAGTATTCTTTATCTCTGGCCTTTGGGACAAAATGTTGTACCATTCTGTAAGCTGTTTCTTCACTCTGGTGGTGTCCTCTCTGCTATGCAGGACCTTGATCGTACAATGCACTTCCACGTCACTTGCTATTCTACTTGAACCCTTGTCAGACACACCTTGCTCACAAATCTCGAAACGTTATCCCCACGTTTTTCATGAGCAGTTTTAAAGTTTTGGGTCTCGAGTTAAGGTCTTTGAATGATTTTGAATTTAATTTGTAAGAAGAGAGATATGGATCTAGTATCATTCTATCTGAGTAAATCCTATTGTTCTCAAAAGAATGGTTAAAGAAGCTATCCCTTCTACATTGCATGTTCTTGTCATCCACTCCATTTCATTAGTCTTGATGTGTGGTTTCCTAGAGTGAAATCTTGGTATTGTGTTTCTATTATCTGATTCCAAATTAGGCATTGCGAAACTCAGTATTTATGTTAAGGATCTCTTTGGCAATTCTGCATGTAATATTCCTTTAGGTATCTTTTGCGATTGTCATGACCCTCTTAATTCTTGTTTCTCTTTAAATATCATTATTTCTATGTAAACTTAAATGTAGTTTGATGGATACAACAGTCCTGCTTTTAAGTTATTTACTTCCAATGCTTGCAATATCTCTTTCTATGCTTTACTGGCTTTGATGAGTGCTAGCAAGAGGTCTGCACTGTTTTAACGTTTTTGCCCTTAGAGAAAACTTGACAATTTTCCATTAAAGCTTTTAGCAATTTTTTTCATATTATTGATATCTTGACCATAATAGATCATGTAGTTTTTCTCTGGCCATGTTTGTTTGAGGTTGAAAATGCCTTCTGTGGTTCAAATGTTTTCCTTTATCTACATTTGGAAACTTATTTGTTACAAATACATATCCTCTATGCCTTTAGTGTTTAAGTCCATTTTTTCTATCTTATAGATCTTTACATTTTTGTTTCTTGACCTATCAAGAACTCTAAAACTTTGTGCTAAAATTTATTTGTTTTCTTGTTTAATCATGAATGCAAAACTTTATCAACCTATCCTGGAATAATAATATTCTTCTTATTGTTAGCTAATATCTGTTTATAATTTTCACTTCATTTTTAAAATTATAGTTTTGATGTTATAAATTAATTACATTCTCCCTTCAAAACCTTTCATATACCCCTGACTGCTCTCCTCTTGACCTTTTTTCTGAGTTGTTGCATGAATATTTGAATATATATGTGAATATGTGTGTGTGTTTATTTGAATGTAATTGACTATAAGATCATAGAGAGTGGCATTATTAGGAGGTGTGGCTTTGTTGGAGGGAGTGTGTCACTTTGGGGTTAGACTTTGAGGTCTCCCATATTCCAAGTGTTTCAATTCACTTCCTGTTGCCTTTGGATAAAGATATACGACTCCCTGCTCCTTCTCCACAACCATATCTTCTGCAAAATGCCATATCCAGCTATGATGTTAATAGACTAAACCTCTAAATTGTAAACCACAAAACTAAATATTTTTGTCCATCAGATTTGAAGTGTTCATAATGTCTCTTCAAAGCAATAGAAACCCTAATGAAGACAATATGACATACATATTTATTCATAAATATAGCCTGCTCAGTTGTATGAGGTTATTTGTATGTATATTTACAGGGATAAACATTTGCTACTGGACAAACAATTGATATAATCTTCCTTGGGGAAGATAAGTTCTCTTCTTTGTTGTCTAAATTTTTTTGTGTATAGTTGAGCCCTTAAAGAATTTCCCAGGTCTATTTTATACTGTTCATTAGTGTCATTCTTGTTTAGCTCACAGTTGAGAAATCATGGTTGTGAGGCTTTATGGGTACAACTTTGAGCATCACTATGAGACACAATACCACAGCAATCCCCCTGATCCTCTGGACCTTACTTGTATTCTACCCCTCTTCCACATTTATCCCTAAGCCTTAGGTGTGGGAAGTATGTTGCAGATTCATCCAGTGGGATTGGGCTCAAGAGTTCCACATTTTGATTTGTTGTGATTTCTGTTGGTATTCTCCATCTGTTACAAAAAGAAGTTCGTTGATGAGGGATAAAGACTCTACTTATCTGTACACATAAAAGCAAATATTTACAGATTACTTTTAGAGATTATGCAGTTTTAGTAAATTGAAGTTTTAGATTCTATTCTAGCAACTATGGTTTTACTAGCACTTTATTAAAACTGCTTTTAAGATTAACTCTCAACTCAGTCCTAAAGGCTACAATCAAACATTTCTCTAACATCTACAGGGAAAGTCGCTTTTCTTAGGAGATGGTGCTAGCATAGAGCCATGCAATTATTAAAGTCAGAGAACAAGTAAATTCAGAGTTATTGGCTTTAGTGCAACATCAAAATTTATTCTTAGAACATTCATTTTCATTGGCAAGTTTGAAAAATCATATATGTATCAAAGTAATAATTAAAATGCCATTAAAATATTTTATAGGTTCATAATTGTCTATAAACATTTAAAGGATTTTGTGACAGCTTAGAGAATTTATTACAAAAGCACATAAGTACTTTCTGTTGACTAAAAAGTATCCTTCCGTGAAAACCTTCATATTAAAAACATTTGGTTGAGAAATTCTTTATTTTCATTAATCTGTTGTCAAACAAATCACTTTTACCTGTATATTTTCTGGAAAATTTCTTGAATATTGAGAATAAAGAAAGGGCTAGATATTTCAGAAAGTAGTTATGATTGGGTGTTTGCTGCTGAACTATTTTATGGCTTAGTTTTATTTCCTAGTGATGTAGTTTCAAATTTCATCTGTTTTAAGGGGCTAGGATTGAACAAAATGGTTTTAAAAGATGTAAAAAAATAATTTGAAGCCATCTTCATATATCTTAAGATTCAACCAAAGAAAAAGAAAAATCATGGAATTTATTTAATTGGAATGTGAAACTGCAAACCTGTCAGCAGTACCGTTATGTAAAATTGTGGATTCTAATAATTCATATCACACAGCCACAGCTCAAAGGCCTCTAATGTTGTAATTCTTCTTTATTCTTTTCCCCTTCAGACCTGCCTGAAATAATAATCATAAGTACAAAGTACATACACAATCTACCTTATTATCCAGAGAACCGCTGTGGGCTGTATATTTAGGATATTTCAGGTTTTGTTTCAAGACAAGAGTGGTTATCTTCCCCTCTTCACGATTCTTCTGTTTGATTTCTCTGTCCTCTCATATTCCCACACTTATTCTGCATTTCTTCTCTTCACCTTTCACGCTTTAGACTTTCCCTCTCCTTCCCTTTTACCATTCCTCTTTCTGATGCCCTACTTTTTCTGTGCAAGTCAAAGACAAATTAAAAGATAAATGGAACTCTGGTTCTTTCTATTTGCAATCGTGAGTAAGGTTACTTAGAGTAAATAACTATGTTGAAAGCAGTTACTGATAGAATAAGACTCTTGGGAATTTCTTAAATAGAGAATGTTATCATTCTTATGGAAAGTGTCTTAAAATGAAACATTTCCTCGGGGACAGATGGTCAAGTGACTTTTTGAGCTAACAAAACTTAAAGAACTAAGAGGTTTCCTGAAGTTCATAAGATGCAAAAAGCCCCTTCTCATATTTATTTAAGTAATAAATATTGCTAGAGCAAAGCATTGTGAGAGCAGTGGCTCCAATCAGAAGAGATAACTGCATCTTTTGCAGTGACATGAATTGTCATAAACACTGGAGCAAACGTTTTGATGACTCACACAGTCAAGAGTCCTACGCGCTCCTGTAAGTAACTTTCACTCCTACTCCTAAAGCCACCCCCCAAATTAATCACATCAAGATAGAATTGTGTAGGTATATTTCTTTGGTTCATCATTTCAGCATGATCTGGGGTGAACACAATTTATTAATGTCTCCATAGGAAAAAAAATGTAGATGATGTTTTTCAGTCCTAATTGCCTGTTCCCAAATAACTGGCATCCAGTTTTCAAATAATTGACTTGAAAACTTAGTCTAAATTATAAATGTTCAGCCGATAGTTCATGTTTCTTACTAGGTAACTCTTATATTTAAATTAACCTGTATTCCTTATCTATGTCACATGCCTTGGTACCGTTTCTCAGTACAGTGTGCCCATCTTGCTCTCTCTCCCTCAGCCGGCAACTCTGACTCTGCGCTTCTTCATCCCAGTATTCTCAGTTCAATAACCCTGCTTGTACTTCCTGCCTGGATACAGGCCAATCAGCATTTTTTAAAGCCAGCTGGAGTGATAATTTTTACTTTGTATAAAAGAATTATTTCACAGAAAAAAAGAACATAGAACACAAATGGAGCCTAATCAGGAACCAGAAGACTCAATAATAAACCAATAATTTCTACAACGGGTTTTGAGAAACCGAAATGTGGCTGATCCATGTAGAGTCTCTTAAGAGCAATCTCAATAAGGCTACTTTGCCTGGGCAATGCTGTATGCTGTGCCTTTTTACTATAGTGGTGGAGGCATTGATGGCTTATTTTGTTAATTTATTTTTAATTACATGAGTGTCCATGTGGGTATGTTCATGTGAGTTTAGGTGTCCAAGATGGTCAAGGGTGTCAGATTCCCTGGATCTGCAGTTAAGGGTGGTTTCCAGCCATCTGATGTCAGTGCTGGGAACCAAACTCTGGTCCTCTGCAAGAGCAGGATGCCTTCCTGGAGAGAAACATATTATTGACAGGAATCCTAGGGTTTCCGAGTACATCTCCTTGATACTGTATAACATTTCTTCTGGATGATTGAAGGCATGCGTAAGACTGCCCACAATGGCTAATGGACTAGAGAACATATTGCTATCCTTGAATGTAGCATGTAAGGAACTAGATCGTAAACATGTTTTAATGTGAGTAAAAATACATTCAACTGAGATTCAGATTCTGCCTTCCCTGGGGAGGTGTCATGGAAACACTCTAAAGGATACTGTTTGTTCTATTAGCCTCATTTGGCAGGAAAACTAGACATAATGGGGCATGTAGAGGAGATGTTCTCTTGAAATATTTACAAGATAAAGTATGTATAAGATAGAGATAACAAGTTCAGTCTTCACCAAGGAGCCCTTCTTGACACCCAATAGCTTGTGGTCCATGGGAAGAATAGTGAGGAAGAAGGAAGAAGAGAAAGAGGAGAACATTGTAGAATTTATTGAAAATTTTTCTTAGATAAAAGTCTTTATTACTGAGGGAAAGACAATCCAGGATTGTGCATTCAGTGGTTTAATAACAGTCTAGAAAAAGAATTGATGATAAGAAGAAAGTATTCAGCATGAAAATGGTTGAGTTAAAAAAGAATTTTAAGAGGAAGATAAACACGTCTCATCAGCAGGTTCGTGAAGAGTGTGGTGTCAATGGATCCTTTCTGAGTTTTGTAGAATTGGAGGATGTGAGTACTGCAATAATAATTCTCTCTTGAGAAAAAGTTCATGTTACTTGAGACAAAACAGAAGAATATAATTCTGATGGACTGGCTCCGAAGTCCTTGGAGATACTTTGTTACTACTGTTTTGATTTCCCTAAGCATCATAGACTGGGGTATAAAAAATAAAAACTAGTAATACTAAGATAATTGGGCATTAGAATTACTGTGTCTTATTCTAAGTTATCTTATCCACCCTGAGCTGAAGTAACAAGAAAACTATAAAATATGTTGATTCATGAGGGACTAGTGACTGATATGGGTCATTGATACTTTTTCTGACTCCTATGGTGAGATATAACTTTTATGAAGTATCAAAGTTTGGAGGAATATGTACAATTCAATTCCATATTGATAGGGTTATAATAAGCATCAGTAACAATGGGTAGCAGTGGGTACATAGGATATGAAACAGTACTGGTTAAAAAAGTAAGCTATTGTAGGTAATTATCCCCAAAACATATACTTGGTATATGCTTTTCAATTACACGAAAGCCTTTTGGGTTAGGCTTTACCAAAATGCCGTATGTATGTATGTATGTATGTATGTATGTATGTATGTATGTATGTATGTATGTATGTATGTATGTATAAAATTCTCAAACATTAGATAAAATAATATCTGCAAGAAAATCAAATTCAAAGACATACAAATGGGAATAAATATAATTTAGGATTGATTTTCAACCACATCAAAATTGTGTCTAGTACACTTGATTAAATTGTCTACTACTTACCTGATAAAATGTATTTTTCATATTCTATTGTCCTTACCTTGACTATTATTTTAAACTCCTAGAGAAGAGAGGTAAACTGTAGAATATAATTGTGACTGCCAATCATTACATAACAATGAAAATAATTTCATTATTCTGAAAGTACAATAATTTGCAGATCTGTTAATGAATAATGACAAGTACCACATGGTGGCAAATTTGTTTGAGAATGTGTTCATTGTATATGTGTTTGGGATGTGAGTAGGTTTTGCATCCCCAAAATTTTTACAAATATTAATATGTTTAAACAGTTGAGATATGATCATTTTATTTTATATCTCTATGAGAACAAGTTGTCATCATGTTTATATCGAAAAATTAGAAGCATTAATATCTCAAATCAATGATAAGAGGATTTTTTTTACCATTCCCTTCCCATTCTGTTTTCCACATTGTTGTGATTTATCACATAAGGTCGGAGTTTTAGGCTACTATTTCAATAGAAACATAAGGCCATTGGTGATGTGGAGTGGGAAAATTGCTAGGGTAGTACAAGCTTCACAGTTAAGAGAGAGTATCCAGGCCAATTACTGCTTTCTCACTGCTCTCTGGTTGTGATAAACTTTCCAGTTCAGACATATAATATCTTAATATTGTCAGTCATTTACTCAAAATTAAGAGATATTTCTTGTTTCACCTGGCTGGATCCTAGATGGTTAATTAAAGATTGCATTTTATATCTTTTAAACAAATTATTCTTTTAACTATTTCATTTTACATCTATAAAGTAAATTCCAACCTGAAGTTAAAATTCAGATAAGTTGTATCTTGAGATAAAAGAATTATATACATGAACAACATCAGTTTATCACATTCTGACAAGCAGTAGAATTATTCTCTTGTTTACAGTATGTACCATTTACTGTCCTCTATTATAATATTTTCTTTCAGATTAAAATAAAATAATCTTTTTTCTAGTTCTTCTGTTTTGAATGGTAGATTTTCTATACAGTTTTGTATGAATATTGAGTCTTGTCTTTTTAAGTGGTAGTTTACTATGTGCTTATTAGTAATCATAATTTTTATAACCTATACTCATTTTTATAGACTCCTAAAATATATTCCCTTTCATAAAACAATAAAATTCATAATATAGAATTAGGATTATAAATTGATAAAAGTACTTCAAATTTTGATGAATTCCCAATGATACCCAGAATCATTTGCCACAAGAAATAACTACAGAGTATTTTTCTTTCATAAATATATACATGGGGTGGAGGGTATAGTAGAAAATTATCTAAGTTTATCAGAGATAGCATACTATGTTCACATTAGAATATGCAAGTACTGTAAGGATTTTTTTATTGATTTTTGTTGAGCTCTACATTTCTCTGCTCCCCTTCCCACCTCTTCCTTCCCTTTCAACCCTCTTCCGAGGTCGCCATGCTCCCTATTTACTTCTCTTTCTCTACTACTCATTTAGATTAGATCTATGTATGTCTCTCTTAGGGTTCTCATTGTAGTCTAAATTCTCTGGGATTGTGATTTGTGGGCTTATTTTCTTTGCTTTATGTTTTAAAACCACTGATGAGTGAGTACATGTGATAATTGTCTTTCTGTGTCTAAGTTACCTCAATAAAATAATGTTTTCTCTCTCCACCCATTTGCCTGCAAAATTCAAGATGTCATTATTTTTTCCTGCTGTGTAGTACTCCATTGTGTATATGAACCACATTTTCCTTATCCATCTTTGATCAAGGGGCATTTAGGTTGTTTCCAGGTTCTGGCTATGACAAACAATGCTGCTATGAAAATAGCTGAGCACATGTCCTTGTGGCACGATTGAGCATCCTTTGGGTATATACCCAAAAGTGTTATTACTAGGTCTTGAGGAAGGTTGTTTCCTAGTTTTCTGAGAAATCACCACACTGACATTCAAAGGGGTTGTACCAGCTTGTATTTCCACCAGCAATGCAGGAGTGTTCCCTTTACCACACAACCTCTCCAGTATAAGTTGTCAACAGTGTTTCTGATCTTGACATTCCTACAGGTGTAAGATGGAATCTCACAGTTGTTTTGATTCATATTTCTCTGATGACTAAGAATACTATATTCATATTGGAGTATGCAAGTAATGTAAGGATTTTAAAGTGATCTTTTACCAGATACTAAGTTTTTTTGACTTGCAAAATTAACTCTGAATAGGAAAAGAGTTATAAAATACTACATATAAAGTGAAACGTTGGAAAACAAGATAGTAGGCCAAGAAAGAATTATAATAATTTTTAATGTTGTTTCGAAGTCTTGCATAACAATTTAGAAATATATCTACTTGGTTTAAACTGTGTTAATAAAACTAGTAATGGAAAATCTAGATTGGTAAGATTAAAATCATGTTGGCATCTGAATACATATAACTTGTTTCAATCTTATGTATATATATATNATATATAAATTTTTGAGTAGCTGTGCTTAGAATTATTTAAAACTTTCAGAAACTTTTTAAATGTACTTTTGACAAGGTCCTCCCACCATCCTTAATAGAATCCAAACAAGGCCACCTTTGCCGCGTGCATCCTGCCTTACTTGTTGGTGGGTGCTCATTTCATTAACATATTATTTCTTTAATCATGGAGTCAAAAAATAGGTTACAGTCACACTAATAAGTTATCACCATCATGTGAAACTTATGATTTTTTCCTTATATGTTTGAAAACTAGCTATTTTCAATATGAATTTATCATTCATTTAAAATATTTTAAAATATTTTTAAAGTGTGTTTGTACATGCGCGCGCATGTGTGTGTGTGTGTGTGTGTGTGTGTGTGTGTGTGTGTGTGTGCTGGGATATCTCCTAGTGAGTGTAGTTGCCCTTGGAGGACAAAGGAATCCAGGTCCCTTGGTGCTTGAGTTGTAGGTGGCTGGCATGATGGGAATGCTAATTCTTAGCACATGAAGCGCTCCAACCTATGATCCATCTCCTCAGTACCTTTCTATTATCACTCCTAAGACAAAGAATATTTTGTGCAGTTAGTATTGAATCAAATGAAACTGATTTGAAATAATTTCATAAATATTTAATTTTAATATGCTAATGCCATGAAATATTATGTCCATAATAAAATGGGAATTCAATATAGAATTTTTTTCTTTTGTTTATTTTTCAAGACAAAGTTTCACTCTACTGAAACTCATTCTGTAGACCAGGATGGCCTGCAACTCACAGAAATCAGCCTGTGTCTGCTTTCAGAGTGCTAGAATTATAGGCTTGTGCCACCACTACACACTTTAAATATAAAAGGTGAGTATAGAGACCATAGAACAAATTCAAAATCACTGGTGGGTTTTAAACAATGGGTTTAATGAATACAGACTCCAGATGAAGATGTGGATTAAGCTTTACTAGGTTGTCGAATTGTCAAATTAATTTTAATTGAATGAGTATAGAATTCCTATTTTGAGCCTGGGGCTTCCATGAAGTTCTATTTTTCTGCCATGTCTTGTTACTCTTCTGGAAATAATAACACCTTTGCATCTCCCATCTACTCGAGACTGCTTTGGAACACATACTGGAAAGTCACTCAGGGACTATGGAAAGACAATTGAGTTTGCAGTGTAATTACTCAGGATGACCCTTCACACTGCCTGCCCTGTCTTCTGCACACTTCAGCTTAGGTTTTGCAGGTCCCTGCTACTATGTGCCCAGAAAAGATAATGATGTCTCTTCCTTGTAAATATTATGAATAACAGCAATACAATCAATACGAATTAGGGTCCCATGTAAATTCTGGAGAATTACCTACAGAAGGAGGGAGAATTTATCTTCCTTAATAATTTCTTTGGAGCGTGTAGGTTTTATTGAACATATCTATTGGTTAAATTTATGTTTCACCTCAGCTGGTCCACCAAAGTTCTTAGCTTTTGTACTCACTGGAGTGGGGCCTCTACTTTGTTACTTTCCTGTAACATCTGTGTTTCCTGACACACCAGGTGCTTCACCTATTGTTCTGAAGTTCATAAAACCTGAAATACATTTTGTAACTCATTTAGGATACATGGCCTGACCTGACCAAAACTAATGTTTTTATTTATTGCAATTAATGTGAATATTTATTAGTTTTGCACTAAGTAATATTCCAAATTGGCTTTAAAATACATCATATACAGAGTTAAAAATCTATAGGATTTGGGAAAGCATATATTCTAATATATCCAGTCCTAAAATTAGGTTATAAATTTGTAGAACTAGATTGGTGATTCTGTGTGTTTACCTCAATGAATGTTTGCACTAATAATTAATTCCCACCTGTATCATTTTTAAATTTTTGATTATTTTGTTTAAACAATAGTGGGTTCCTGCCCAGTATCTCTCCTTATATTATCTACATCATTTTTGCCTGCATATTTTGGCTCTTTATTATATGTAACTAAGAAACATTCGGAGGCTAAAATCAACATTTACTCATGTCTCTCTTCACTGGGAACCCAGCAGCTTTTGCTGTGGGAGCACATCCTGTTCCTTCAGCCAATAGCCTTTAAGATACCAGCCCACTTGGGCGTGGTCTTACTCTGTAAAAGGTGGTAAATGTGCACCTCCTCTCTTGCTTCTGGCTCCAGCTTTTGGCTGCTAAACTCCGTTTCTGTTGGCAGAAGGACTGTTGTCTAGGACAGTGATATGTAAGTTTCCCATTAAATAAATAACCCTTTATTAATCATAATTCCAAACTGGTGAGGGATTGTTTTGTGACTTACATCATCATCTGGAGCCTAATGTGGGGCAATGTTCTCTTAATGTGATCCTGCAAAAATTAGGTGGTAGTTAAGTTTCAAAATTACTGTCTAGTATAGTTGTAAACAATTTCTGAGCAGTCAATACCTTTTTTTTTTCAAAGTTCTTATTTGGATTTCTGGCCAGAATGTCATGAGAAGGTGCACCATTTCAGCAGCTGGTACCCAAAAATCGGTCTTATAGTAGTGCTGTCGGCATCATGATGTCATCACAACTAGATGTAGTTGTTGCTGTGGGGCACCATCTTCTTCCTGGAAACTTCAATGATTATTGCAGTCAAAAGATCTGTAGGAAAATCTATTGTTCATCATGGAAAACTTAAACATCATTACATGATGTCTCTGGTGGCTCCATGGAATCTCTCTGAGGTGTTTCTTCTCCCAGCATTCAGTTCCATGTTCCCTGCCTACCTAAGTTTTAGTATCAACAGGCCAAGGAACTTTCTTTATTTATTAATGGTAATTACAGCACACAGAATGGACTCCCACATCAAGCTTTTACTGGTCTGAACTTTCCAGTCTTGTCTTCCATAGAGCAAGAGCAGCACCGACTTATTCATAGGACAACTGAGTTCCAAGGAGGAAGCCCTTCTTACTCCTGTAAACAACTGGGAAACTTGACTGTGCTCCTCTCAGACTGACACAAAAGTGCAAAGAAGAAAGATGTAGTATTTGACCATTAAAAAATACATCTACACATTAGAGTACTACTCATGGTAAAAAAAAAAAGAAAAAAAAACAATGACATCTTGAACTTTGGATGTAAATGGATGGAAATAGAAAACACTGTCCTGAATGAGATAACACAGACCCAAAAATATGAATATGGTATGTATGCACTCAATAGTGGATTCTAGCCATAAACAAAGGACATTGAGCCTATAGTTCACCATCCTAGAGAAGCTAAGTAATAAGGTGAACCCCCAAAAAATATATAGAGATCCTCCTGGAAATTGGAAGCAGAAAAGATTGCCAGGCAAAAGTTGGGAGCATGGTGGCGGGGGGTAGAGGATAGAGGATGGGGGGAGGAAAAGGGGAGGGTTGGGGATAGCTTGGAGGAGTGGGATGGTTGAGATGGAGAAAGAACAGATATTGGAGCAGGGAAGGAGATATCTTAATTGAAGGAGCCATTTCGGGGTTGGCAAAAGGCTTGGCTCTGGAGGGGTTCCCAGGAGTTCATGGGGATGACCCCAGCTAGGACTCTGGGCAGTGGAGGAGAGGGTGCTTGAACTGGCCTTGTCTTGTAGTCAGACTGATGACTGTCTTAAATATCACCATAGAACTTTCATTTGGCAACAGATGGAGACAGAGACAGAGGCTCACAATGGAGTACTGGACTGAGATCCCAAAGTCCAGTTGAAGAGCAAAAGGAGGGAGATCATGAGCAAGGAAGTCAGGACCACAAGGGGTTGGTTCACCCACTGAGACAATGTGCCAGAGCTAATGGGAGCTCAGCATCTCCATCTGAACTGGGAATGAAGGAGCATGGGATCAAACTGTACCCTCTGAATGTGGTTGACAATTGGGGCAGACTGAGGAGACAATGATAATGACAGTGGGATTTGTCTCTACTACATTTACTGGCTTTTTGGAATCCTATTCTCTTTGGATGCATACCTTCCTAAGCCTGGATGTAGGGGGGAGGGCCTTGGACTTCTCACAGGGCAGGGTGCTTTGCCCTCCCTTAGGACTGGAGGGAGTGGGGAGGTGTGGGGGAGCAGGAGGGAAGTGGGAGAATGGGAGGAAGTGGGAATTTTGATTGGTATTATTTATAATGTAATAAAAAGGGGAAATAAAAGCTATTGGATTGCAGGTTGGAAGAGGAAGACCAAAAAATCCTGTGTGAAAAAATGAGTGCAGCAGATTTATTTTAATATTACAAAGTTTCTTTCTCTTTGTTTCTTCACAGTTGTCCCCGTCTGAGCACAGATGGTTGGTTTTATTTCTGGGTCCATGTGTAATGGGAACAGAAGTACTTAAATTTGTTTCTTTTTTTTTCTTTTTTTCATTGATTTTATTGAACTCTACATTTTTCTCTGCTTGAAATTTGGTTCTTAAATGACAAATGATGAATAAACTACCATATTTCTTTAAAACTAACACAAACCTTTGGAAATAAAGTGATTTGTACCATCTAGAACACTTAACAGTAAGAGTTTGTGTAGATGAATTCAAAATTTGCACACTTGAAATGCATTTTTCTAAACTCCTTCCTATGAGTAATTCACACTTACTATGATCTTGACATTTTATATTTGAAAATGTTGCATTTAGAACATACCATTTGAGCCAATGAAAATGACCTCTCTGATTTTAGTTGAAAATTTTCTCTGTTTAATACATTTGTTTATTTTATTTAAATACATGCTTTTCAACAGTTAGATCTGGCAAACCTGTGAAATTCAATCTTTCTATTTGGAAGGGCAAAGTAATATGCACTTTCAATTAGGATTAGTCTGAATCAGCAGGCAACAAAGCTCTTTGGCATTGTCGAATGCTGAAAAGCTTTTAAAGGATGGAAGAGCTGCAACTTCTAGTGCTTTCTTTTCTTTTTTTATTAAAAACTTTCACCTCCTCCCCTCCTCCCATTTCTCTCCCCCTGTTCCCCCTCTCCCTCGCTCTCCAGTCCAAAGAGCAGTCAGGGTTCCCTGCCGTGTGGGAAGTCCAAGGTCCTCTCCCCTTCATCCAGGTCTAGGAAGGCAAGCTTCCAAACAGACTAGGCTCCCACACATGAAGTAGAATCAAAACCCAGTGTCATTGTCCTTGGCTTCTCAGTCAGCTCTCCTTGTCAGCCACATTCTGAGTCCAGATTGATCACATACTCCATCTGACCCAGTCCAGCTGGCCTTGGTGGGCTTCCATTAGATCAGCCCCACCATCTCAGTGGGTGGGCACACCCCTCATGGTCCTGACTTCCTT
>LOEQ01004103.1:98223-125504 GCA_001685075.1 Bramus lutescens
TAATAATAATAATAATAATAATAATAATAATAATAAGTTAAAAATTAAAAGAGTTGGTGACAATCAAACACACCAGCTGACCTAACTCCTTCACCCCAATTTCATATCTTAAGACATCCTAGATTATTCTTAGTAAGTTACAGAAAACTTTATCTTCACAGAAAGATTTCATCTTTTAATAAAGTTAATAAACATCCCATCTTTGAGGAAAAAAAGTAAGCCAACAAGTTATAAATTACCACAGTATTTCATTAAATTTTATTTATGAACCAAACAGTTGCCTTAATAAATCATGTTATCAGAGATTAATTTACTTTAAATATAGATTATCTTATTTATTGAGATTATAATATAATTACACCATTTCTATCTTTTCTTTCACCCTCCAAATTTTTTTATATAATCCTTTCCTCTCCTTTAATTTCACACCCATGCAGACACACAAACACATTACATACATACATATATCTTTTGTCTGTATTTTTTGATATATTTAATACATTAAATGCATATATAGTACCTATTTAAGAGTACACACTATATATATTGATTAAATTATATATTAATTAAATTAATATATTAATAAATATTATATATTGATAAAGATCTTTTTTTCAGGCCTGGCAATTTGGTATTGGAAAGCCAACTGATGTGAGGATTATTTTGACTTCTTCCAGCAGTCCTTGTTGTCTGTATTGTCTAAGGTTTAGGCCTTGTTGGTATTGCTGATATTAGCATGGCTATTGGTGTACAGTAGCAGTATAAGAAAAAAAAAAGGTAACGTTAACATTTTTCATGGCCCTATTAGATCACAAATATGGAAGCAAATCTAAAAATATGAGATTAACAAAGCATGTGGACTAGTCAAGTTGAAGACTCAAAATAAGTTAATGAATAGTAAGATATAGGGGATAAAGTGTTAATTGCCCAAAAATTTATCAAATCAGCATAACTTAATGAAGAATTAGTTTTGTAGAACATTTATCAACTTTAACCATTCTCTCTCTATCAGACCCCTAGTGCATGGAACATTGACATGGTCATTGTTTCACCTGATGAATTGAAGAAGCCTCTTTTCATCCTGAGAAGTTATTACTAAGAAGTGAACAAGAAGGCAGGGATGTAGTCCTAGACACCTTCCAGTTCTATCACAGGTAATAGCAAGGAGAAAGGAAAGGAGTGATCCAAGCATATTGGTGTACTCCCAAAATGTCCATACTGTTTTCTCTTAAAACATGAGCATGAAACAAAAAGTCATGGAACAAACTTGTGAAAAATACAGATTAAAGGCAAGTTTAAAATGGGTCTTGTGGTCTTCCTAGTTCATAAACATATCATGAATACAATCAAAATTCCTTCTTACCCCATTCCAATTTTGATCTCCACTCAGGTAGGTCTATTCAAAGAAAATATTTAAATACTTTTGTTTCCATAACTCTATCATATTATATTTATTCATAAATAAACAATGACAGTATTATAACTCAACCTTTAAAAAGATGATTTAATTATTGTTTGAATATTGGTTTTTGAATCTGTTTTCCAGGCAATATACTACATTCTATTTTTAATTAACTACTAAACTATTCTCAAGTCAAGTATTTTCATTACTGATGGTAATAAAAGTGTATTTTTGTATTGATTGTCTCATAATCAAACTGTAAGACTTAGTAAAATAATATTTGAATCCATATATGTCTCTTTCAGAGGAAATTGTTAGCATTTTAAGCATTTATTAAATTATTTTATGAATTATGGAAGAAAATAATTGACATATTTAATCACAGCACTCAGGAGGCAGAGGCAGGCAGATCCTTTGTGAGTTCTAGGTCAGCCTGGTCTACAATAGCTAGTTTCAGGACAGGCACCAAAGCTACAGAGAAACCTTGTCTCGAACACAAAACAAAACAAAACAAAAACTTGAAAATGATTGACATAATAATTATAAAAGGATTTTAATCAATTATCTTCACTCTTTATTCCTTTTTGATTTATTTAGCATACTCACTTGCAATTTACATGTATGTATTTCTGTTTGAAAGACAAGTACCCTTTCTCTGATGTCCAGCCCTATTTCAACTATCAGCATTGTCATTGTTAATTTCTACTCCTTCTATATGTTAAAAACCTCATGTTCATTGCTCTAACAAATTTGACTAATTGATTAATGAAGTAAACATGTCAACACATTTCTAAACTCCATTTCTAGCTCTCTGTCTTATAGAGTCTAGGAAGTTAAAAAAAAAGAAAAATCAAAATTTATCTTCCTGTTTGGGGTCTTTGATATTAATTGATAGATAAAACACACCAGCAGAGAGTCACTGATCATCTGGTCAGAAGAGTAACATAGAATCCATGCTCCAAAGTCCAATGCTCTGGGGTTGATAGCTTAATACTTACATTTTGAAGTGTTTCAATGAAATACCAGGCACTTGTGGTTTAGCTGCAGCTCTTTAAGTCCATATTGAAATATCAGCTTAAACCCTGTTTTTCTAGATCTTCTAAAACTTTGCATTTATCATATTTCCTCTATTAAATGATTTTCACATATATCATGTAAAATGAGTTTGGTATGTCCAAATAACATTGCATCCACTATTTTTTTTTCTGTTTTTTCGAGACAGTGTTTCCCTGTATAACTGCCCTAGCTGTCCCGGAACTAGCACTTGTAGACCAAGCTGGCCTCAAACTCACAAGGATTCACTTGCCTCTACCTTGCGAGTGCATGCTCCACCACCACCCAGCCCACTATTTTGTTTTTATTTGTTCTGTGTTTTTCCTTGTCTGTACTGTACTTAGTGTATGTCATTAAATTAGTCAAAACTGTAGAAAACAAGCAAATGTTTTTATTCAGTCTAATATCCATGATAATAAGACACTTGGAGTTCAAAGTACACACATTATATTGAGAACCATTAAGCACTAAATTGGGATTAAAGAGATTTAAATATTTACAGTTTCATCTATAATTTGTATATTTATCAACACCAAAAGGGTGTTAAAAAACAATGCAAGCATTTGACAGAGAAAGATTACTTTAACATGCATACAGACTAGTACTAATGGCTTATACCCCATTATGAATTTTACACTTCTAACTCTGAATAGTCTGTTTCCATTGTCACTTTGCTAGTCATTTAAGTGCAGTATTTTTAAAGTTGCTGAAATCGTGTGCATGGCCTAGGACTGTCTTGATTAAATGCTAATGAGTAACTTTTGTCGAGATACTTATGTCAGCAGAAAGGCTTGAAGAGACACATTTTGTTAAAGTGTTTTATTGATACAGCCTATCATTCTCAAATATCTCCTCGTAATATAGCTTGCTTTTTAATTTTACCCTGATTTTCACATGAAATTCAGAATTTAAACAGATGCTAAAATCTGAACAATCAGGTAGCTGTGTAAGATATCTCAAGATTCAGGGTTTTGCTCACAGCCCCAGTTTAAGTGATATTGAGATAGAGACACCATCATAATTGTAATTTTAAAAGAAAGTTAAAGATATAAAATCAACATTATAATAAGTCCTAAATTAGAAAAAAATTTTTATTAACAATTAACTCATGTTCAATAAGATTAATTGCGATATTTATAATAACACAGTGATAAGATGTAAGATAAAATGAATGAATGGTTAATGCAACACATTTTACACAGAAATAGTGAATCACTTTTTTCTCTTTTTTATTTTTTATTGTTGCATTTAAATTTATTTTTATTTTCTATTTAAATATTATTAAACAATTAACAGTGGAATCAGTTTTATTAAAATTTTTCATTTAAAAATAGGATTCATCAATTATCTGATCAGATACACTGTTGTTAATTTATGTTTATTTTCTATATAATAAAAAAGTAAGTGAATATTTGAACTCTGTATGAGATAAAAACAGAAAAGACATATATCATTTCTGCTCTATTCACAGTAGCCACAAATGGAAAGAGCTTAGACGCCTACTCATAAATATGGTATATTTGCAAAATAGAATATTATTTATTCATTTAAAAATGTGAAATTATAAGATAAATAGATGGAACGTGAAAGACTCATTTAGACTGACCAAGAAACTAAGTCATGTTTTCTCTCAGTTGATGTTAGCTCTGAGTTTTCATTTGAAGGAAACGTAAAGGTCAGGAATCTAGCAAGGGGATATGGAAAGGAGACATTTGCAGAAAAGGGGACATAGACTACAGTGGTATAAATGGTTAAAGGGGAATAATGGATGAAGAAAAATAAAATTTTGGAAAGGAAACTGAAGGCAGAGAAGAAGAAGGGTTAAAATGATCTTTTATTTTGTATGTATCAAGGCCATGCGTTTTATTGAATACTTTCAAATAATAAAGCTTAGAATGTAATCTCCCAAGCCTTTGCATATTTGTTAAACACATTAAGACCTGTTTAAAGTCTTTTTCATCTGAATCTGCCTTTATTGTATATCTCTAATAATTTTCTCACCAAGAGAGTTTTTAAAATGTTAAACAGTCATGGCTAGGAGGAAAGCTGAGACATTGACTGTTAGCTTTGCTCCATTCAGCTTTACAAAATGGCAGAGGTATGTTCACTGCCAGCTCTGGGAGCCATCCTCAACATCCCAACTCTCGGGAGGCAGCAGTTACACCCCACTATCACGCAGCTTGTAAAATGCTGCCCACAAACCCCATTCAAGTGCTCCATAGCAGGACCTCTTTGAAAATCCTTACATGCAGCCACCATGAATCAGGATGCAGTCCCTTAAGGGAGTCGAGCATCTGTTCACTGCCAGCAAATGGAGTATATCTGAACGAAACAATAATAAAACAAGAAAAGTGTTTTTAGGTCTCAGACTGTGGGCACCATTTGTAACAAGAGGTTTTTCTTCTGCATGTCACCTCTGGGATAAACACTATGATGTTTGATATTAATTGCTAAATCTTTAATCTGTCAGTTCAGGTTTATTATTATGAGCTCTTACAACTTAAGTTAACCCATTTTTATTATTTTATATTTTACCAAAAGGCTTATGGCTTGTCACCTCACATCTTGCTTCCCCAGCAGAAGTTGCTGTTGGCATTCCCCCAACACTGCCTTTTTCTCCCTGTTTTTTAATTTGTCTTTCTCACCTAGTTATATTCTGCCGGGCCATAAGCAAATCAGCCTTATTCATCAATCAATAAAAGCAATGCATGTTCGCAGTGTACAGAAGGACATCATGCTGTATGATTTCCTAAAAATGGCCTTTAAGTTACCCACTCACTTGGGCAATGCATCTTATACTATCAACGACAATATAAAGCATGTGTTCCTTCTCTCCTCTGGCCATTGGATTAGGTTCCTGTTGCTCGTTTGCACAGAGGACTCTAATCTGTGAGTCTAGCCCTAAATAAATCTTTATTATTCTCAATTCTGAGCCAGTATGGGATTTCTTTATAGCGTCCATCTTCATCTGATACCCCACATGGATCTAAACTTCACACATACTGGGTAGACTGGTCTAAAATGCACAAATGGTCCACAGCCTGAAAGTCTTCCACCCTCACCTGCTTGGTTTGCTTTCTTTCACCTAGTAGGTATTTCACCTAGTAAGTTTTTTTTTGTTTTGTTTTGTTTTGTTTCTGGAAAATGCCCACCACAGTGGAGCTAACTTGAGCATGGTGAATTGAAAATTTCCTAAGCTCACACACATTTCCCCCCTCCCTACTGTCGCATTCCCTACTGCAGAAATCTTTTGAGAAAGAGAAATGACAGAGTTGACAACCAATCAGGTGGTAAGTAAAAGTCATCAGGGTTGGGGCAGGGTTGTGTTCTTATGTTTGCAGGAAAATACTTGTCTTCAAAAAGTCAAGAGACCATGGACATTTAGATGCCTAAAGAGGATAAATAATTATCTAGATAAGATCACCAAGGAAGGAGAATTATGACCTATGAGCTAAGGTCATCTGAGGATAAGAATCTCTATACATAAACTAGAATAATAGTCATGACTCACTTAAAAATCAAAGCTGGCGTTGGAGTTGGACAATGGCTCTGTCCTTCTCTAAATCCAAGCATGTTGTTAAAAGAAAAATTCAGATTTTCTGTCTCATGTCAGGAGCCATCTGATATGGGACAGAAAGAAGAAAGAATTTAGAAAAAAAATCCTTTTCTTTATACCTATTTTTGTCTCTATCATACCTTTCATTGAATATATGTCTATATAAATAATGTTTAAGTTTTCCACAATGAACAATAAATTTTCCTGCAGCAATCTTTGAAGTTTCCAAGAAGAAGATGGGGCCCCACAACAATGACTCCACATGGTTGATATGATGTCATGATGCTGAAGTGCTACTATAAGGCCTATTTTGGGTACCAGCTGCTCAGGATGGTTCAAACTTAGTTATCTGATATGGTGCACTTTCTTTTTTTTTTACAACATTCAGGCCAGAACTACAAATAAGAACCTCAGAAAAACCCTAGTGAACACTCAGAGATTATTCGCAATTATACCAGACAGCAGTCATGAAACTTATCCATCATTTTACTTTCACAGGATCCCATAGAAAGAACATTGCCCCCTTACTCCCTGGAAGTAATTCTAGAATACGAAATCCCCTCTCCAACCAAAGTTTGTTGTCAGGGTTAGAGATAACATTTAAATGTTGATTAAAATTGGTATAGAGTTAGGGGTTGTGTGGAAATTATGTAGGCTCAGGGGTCTCTTTGAAAAAAAGGTGAATTTTATGGGATATAGATTAGTGTGAGCTTACTCACACTAATAATAATAGTGAGTAATAGAGTGAATATTTGAGAGCTATTATTTACAGGCAATTTACATTGGTATAGATTTTTGTATAGTGATACAAACTTAAGTTTTATTGAATATGTTTCTATCTTCATCTATAATACTTATATATCTAGGCAAAATTATTTTGTCATATTTCATGCAAGGATGCTTCTACCCCTGCTTAAGTCATTTTGTATATTGATAGAATTTAATCATATTGCAATATACATTTCTACCTTTGATCAAGATACTTATACATTGTTTACATTTTGAAGTCATTGTCCTCATTTGTTACAAAGTTGTTTAAAGATTGCTTAATATTTTGATATGAAGTCTTAGTCTTTAAGTTATATAGGTATTAAGAATTATAGGTCAATAGTCATCCATGTTTGTCATACTTATGCTTAGATTAGTCAGGTTCTTTAGATACATAGAGATTGTATTCTACATATATAAATAATCTTCAACCCCTTCAAGGAGCTGTAGAATATGGCATTTAAATCACTTAGGGTTCTGTTGAAGTGAGACACAGTTGCTCCTGGCAACACTGATCTATTCCTGAGAGAATGTTGAACACAAAAGACACTCCACTTTGAGCTTGTTTTCTTCTTTGCAAAACTGGCCTTTGTGCAAGGAACTATCCATGCATTGACCAGTGACAAAATGCATGGAGTCTGAACAGGACAATCAGGATACAAGAGAAAAGACTGTCAAATCTTGCTAAGACAGTTTTGGAAACTTTCCTGCCTCTGAAAATGGCCTGTCAGTTATTCTAGGCCTTAGCCAAAGTTGGTTGCTCCAACATTGCAAATGAGATTTTCAGTGATTGCCCAGGTAGCCAGTTGTCTCTGTCATTTGCTACACATTTTGGAAGTTGCTTGATTTTACTTCCTTCCTACTCAAGTAATATTATTTTCTTTCTCAGGTCTTTGATGGGGTTGAACTCTAGATAATTGTAGTTACTTTCCTCTCATGACTTGGCAAAGAAATTTATAATACAAGACTTAAGCTTTTAAGGATAGGATAATTATTGAAATATTTGTCACATGTTTCTTGCCTGATGTTGTTTAGGCTGGTTGTAATTCTAATTTCTGTATCTTATATTTGTTCTTATTTTATATAATTTTGTATTAGGCTTAGAACTCTTTTATTTAAGCAAAAATGGAAATCCTATAACCCAAGTTACCCGTCCACTTGGCTGTGGCCTCTTATACTCTAAATGCAGATGTAAAGCACATGTGCCCTCTTTCTTTTGGCTACTGGATTCAGTTCCTGTTCCCTTTTCATTCAGAGGACTGTGATCTGTAAGTCTACTCCTAAATAAATAACCCTTTATTTTAGTCAATTCTGAGCCAGTGTGGGATCTCTTTTTAGTGCCCATCTTCAGACATCCCACATCACAAAACCAATAAATGGAAGAAAAAAGACCAAGAGAAAGCACAAGAATCAGAGATTCATTATTTATACACTCAGTAATACCATACAAATACTAAACAAGAAGCCATCATATATACACAGAAAACTTGGTGCAAATCTGTGTGCTTGAGGCTTCAGTCTCTAAGAGTTCATACAGTATTTGATTCTGCTGTTTCAGAGGGCCTTGATTTCTTGTGGACCTCCATCTACTTATGCTATTAAACTCTTTCTGCCTCCTCTTCCACAAGGTTCTCTTATCCCTGAGGGTAGGGAATTTATACTTACTACTATAGAAGCTTTGTCTATGTATACACACACACACACACACACACATGAGAGGGAGAGAGAGAGAGAGAGAGAGAGAGAGAGAGAGAGAGAGAGAGACCCTACTACTGGAGACACCACATATTTAAACTACAGAATATGGATATGTCTAGCAGGTACTAACCTATAATTATTTTTTTATTATTTTTGGCTTGTTTTTATAGCCTGGAAGTGCTGTGAATTCTACCAAAGAGATAAACATAATAATCAGTTTTACCCAGTTTTAAAGTGTAACATGAGAGCCTGATTGTGGGGGTTTCTGTCCTGCCCAGTTCCCACAGATGACAAGTCTCAAAGAAAATCACACAGAGGTCTCCATATGCTATATGCTGATTGGCCCATTAGCTCAGGCTTTGTATTATCTCTTATAACTTATATTAACCCATTATTCTAGTACATGTTAGCCACATAACTTAGTACCTTTTTCAGCGGGATAGATCACATCCTGCTTCTTCCGTGGTCTGGGCAGGACTGCGAAAGAATTTTCTTCTTCCCAAAATACTCCTGTTCTCATTCCCCCACCTCTACTTCCTGTCTGGTTCTCCCACCTATAACTCCTGCCTGGCTACTGACCAATCAGCATTTATTTAAAATATGATTGAGAAAATGCAGAAAATTCTCCCATACCACTAAAGTCTGTAAGCTACAATAATTGCTGTCCTGACAAGGCATCTCAGTAGTGTAATCACAGCCAGAACCATATGGCACAAACACCAAATTTTATTGGGTGTATGACATATTCTATAACATGAACCTGATGATTAGCATCATTATCAAAGGAATATGGAAAAAAGATTTTAAAATCTTATTTTCCATCACATACTGAGCTCCAAACTCGTTCAAAATTTATTAAGATATAATCCCTCATAATAGTTTCTTTTTTATGTTTTTCATTCATTGAAAAGAGATATTTTTCTCATATAATATATCCTGTTTATGGTTTCCATTCCCTCTATTCTTCTCAGTTCCTCCCCACCTCATCTCCTATCTAGATTTATTTCCTTCATTTCTATCACTAGAAAGCAAGTAGGTATCTAAGAAATAATAATACAATAAATTATAATAATATAAACAAATGCCAACAATTGGAAAAGGACAAAACAAACAAACAAAAGGAAAAATTAAAGAGAAGTCATAAGAAACAGAGTCCCACTGTCTTAAACATGCAAGAATCTCATAAAACCATTGAACTAGAATGCCACAATGGACAATTAAGGTAAAGAGAGAAATGGAAATATTTAAGCAAAATAAAGCAATGAAAAATAATAAGACATAAGTTAAAAATGAAGGAAAATTACTAACATAAAATACAAGGAACCTAAAAAGATGACATTGAGTTCATTTACTGTTAGTTCTCTAGGGCTGACCATATAACCTAGAGAGAATTGGGCAGGGGAGCAATACTTGAGGGAACAGGAAAGTCAAGATGGAGGAAGGACAGTGATGACAACAAGGAAAGAGATATTTTGATTGAGGGAGCCATTATGGATCTACCAAGAAACCTGTCACTAGAGAAATTCCCAGGAATCCACAATCATGACACCAGCTAAGACCCTAAGCAATAGAGGAGAAGGTGACTAAACTGTCTTGCCCTTTAGTCAGATTGATGACTATCTTAAATGTCACCACTCATCTAGAAACTGATGGAAACAGAGACAGAGGCCCACAGCAGACCACTGGGATGAGCTCCCAATGTCCAGTAAGAATAGGAGGAATGAGAAAATGAGCAAAGAAGTCACAACCATGATAGGGATACCCACTGAAACAGTTTACCTGAGCTAATGGGAGTTCATCACATTCAGTGAGACAGAGAAGGAAGCAGCATAGGACCAAACTAGACCCTCTGAATGTGGGTAACAGTTTTATGGCTGGGGCAGACTGTGGTACCACTGGCACTGGAACAGGATTTATCCCTACTGCTTGTACTGGCATTATGGGAACCCATTGTTTTTGGAGGTATGTCTTGCTCAGCTTAGATGTAGTAGGGAGGTCCATGGACTTTCCCCAAAGCAATGTGCCTTATCCTGTCTGAGGAGTGGATGGGTGTGTGGAGGGAATGGGAGGAGGGGAGGGAGTGGGAAAAAGAGATAGAGTTTATTTTCTCTTTAAAAAATTAAATAAAAGGGGTAGTTTGTTTTCCTACTGAAACTTCTGTGTAAGAAAGTAATTTTCATTTGCAAATTGTTATCAATTGGAGATAAGAATCAGTTCTCCATATCAAACTTCATTTATTCTTTCTTCTCACCTCACAGGGAATTTGTAGCTCTGTTAATGATAATATATTTATAAAAAATAAAGATTCCTTGCCCATACTATATTTGCCTCATGGTTAACTTTATAGTCTAATTCACAACAGATTAATCCTAAAATGCTTATAACCTACAAGAAACAAAGGATTTGTACAAGGGTCCTAACACATGAATAGCATTTGGGGAGAATTTTGGCTCATCTGATTTAATGTTTATTTGTACAACAGTGTCACCTAATGGTTTTTTCATGTAGGCATGATTCTGAGGGATATTTATTAAAGCATAGAGAAGAGGGGACCTAGTCATTCTAAGACTTGCTGACAGACTGTAATGGCTGAACAGCTATTGACAGATAAGCATGATAGAATCAAGTAGACCTAACTGCATTCTATTACAGACCACTTCTGTATGATGTTATCACATACTGAATATATCCAAAGCTCCGATTCAGAATCTGTAAAATGAAGATGGAACTATGTATCTCACATGATTCTATTGAGGATTCAATTCACAAATGTTTGTAAGTGCTAGTTATAGGTCACTAAAACATTTTAACATTTCAACAATGCCCTGTCTTGGTTTTAGTGGTGGCTTATACATTGCTTAATTGTCTTGGAACAAATCAATGCCATCATATTCTGCATTAACTTGATCTGATTTGTTCAGTAGGCAAGCCTGTGTGGACTTTGTATTTTTTGTTGCAGTGATTATGATCATATGCATTCTTCCATCCTTTGTGTTACTGTGATAAAGCACTTGGACCAAAAGCAATTAAAGGATGAAAGGTCATATTTCATCTTACAGGTTTCAGTCCTGCATTGAGGAAAATCAGACCAGGAGTTGAAGCATGAACTACAGAAAAACACCAATTGCTGGCTGCTCTCTGCTTTGTATAATGCCTTGTTTTCTCACAGGCTCATCCTTAGCTTGCTTTCTCTTATGAACAGCAATCCTAGAGATGGTACCATATACAGAAGGGTGGACACTCCAAAATATAATTCAAATATGGTCACACAGGCTAATCAGATCCCTGAAATTTCCCAAAGGTGATTATTCTTTGAGACAACTTGACACTAGGCTGTGTTAAGTAGACAATAAAGTTAACAAAGATGTCACTATAATAGATCAATATAAAAACATGCCATGGTTAAGAGTGGATGGGAGCGGAGGTGTGATGAAGGTGGAAGAAATGGGAGGCTGGGAGGGAGAGGGGAATGGGATTGGTATGTAAAACACATTGCTTTAAAAATTAAAAAAAAAGAATTGTGGAAAATTAGTTAAAAATTATAAAACAAAACATTATCTTCCCAGATATGAAAATTACTGACAAATACAGCTAAATAAATAAAATAAATGCAAGGTTATCCTATCTAAAGTTCAAGTACAAAAATAGATTATAGTCCTTATAGTTACCAATAACTGATTTTAGAACTAGTAAGTCTCTCCTAATGAAGATTACTTATAGATATAAAAGCAACATTTAAAATGATCTGTGATCATATTCATAATGAATACATCTCAAATGATACATATTGTGTTCCAGTTACCTAAATTCTAGAAACAGATGAAGTGCAAAATCTGCAATTTATTTCCCAACACTATCCCCTGATAGAGCAGTCTGACCTTCTGTGCATTGACTATTAAAAACATGAAGCCTATTTGACACACAGATTTTGACTATTTGCACATTACTTCTATTGAAGGATTTCAGAATTTTGTATGTAACACACTGTCTATCTTTATGTCAAAGATTTCAAATTTTTAATATAGAACTGTATGTGGACACAATGAGATATTTGTGGAAAATAGTGTTCATATGAATTTCCTTATGGGGGCACACTTCTGGTCTGTGGTTGAGGAGGAAGAAAGCATAATGAATATAGCATTCTGTGTACCTGCTACTCATACAGAACACTATGAAATGAGTGTGAAATAGACAGGCAAAGAAAGAAAATTATTGTCCTCAGCATGGAGCTGGATATCTTCCAAGCCAGCTTTCTGGTGCCAGAAAGATAATGTGCTTACTTTGCCACTGAATTCATCTACACAATAACCACCTTGCGAAATTTAAGAGTGGTCATTTAGACTCTCTGTGAACTAAAACTCTGTGATTGATTTGCTCTCATTATGAATGTGTGGCGGATCAAAGGCACATACAGCTTGAGACCAGATCAAAATATAAGGTTCCATTATTGGCCTCTCTCATAATCTACAAATCATAATCATTTAAAAATTAGACATCTGGGTTAAGAATGAACTATAGGACAATTTATATAACATTTATTTATTTTAGATTTTTAAATCTGAAAAAGCTAAAAATTTAATCTTATAATTCTTCATAAAATAAATCAAATTTTATATAGTTTGCACTATTTAGAGAAACATTTCATGATGGATAACATAACATATCTATAGTCTTTTCAAGCTCCTTAATATTTGTTTGTGTTAAATATAATTTAAATATTTCTTAGATTTCATCTTAAAGTAGTTAAAATAACACAGATCAATAACAGAAATAACAGCACATACTGGACAGTATTCAGGGAAAGGGAAAACCTTAATTGTTAGTGGTTGGATTGAGAATTGGCAATTAGAGACATAGGCATCATGGTGAAGGTTTGTTAAAAAGACAAAAATAGATCTATCACAGATCCACCTTTTACTATGTACCCAAAGGATTTTGTATCTTACTAGAGGGCTACTAGCTCATCCACTTTCAGTGGTGCTCTAATCACAATAGCCTAAAGTTGGAAACAGCATAGACATCCATCCACTGATAAATGTATAATGAAAATGTGTCATATAATTTATTATTAAACTGTCAAAAAAATTAAAATATAAAGTTGAAGGCAAATGGATGGAGCTAGAAACAATCATTCTGATTGGGTTACTCCACTCAGACCCCAAATGACAAACACTGCCTGTTTTCTTTCATATGTGAATAGTAGTCTTAAGCTTTAGACACCTGTGTTTCCATAAGAGTACCAACAGGGGTTAGGTGCTAATGAGGGACCAGGGGTAAAAAAAAAAAAGATATTCCAAGGAAAAGTAAATATAATATAATGATATAATGTGGAAACCAGAACTGGAGTATTGGGGGGGTGGATGAATAGAAAGGATGAAGAGGAAAATGGGGCAACTAACACTAAACCCATTGAAAAATCATACGGAATACTACTGCTTTAAGGTATTTCATATATAAGTCATAAATGAGTTACAGCATGCTGATTAATTGGCTAAAGGGGTCATTTATATACCCCATACATCACAGGCTATTGCAAAGGTATTGATTGCTCTCTATGATGATCAGTCTTACCTCTCCTGATGGTAAGGCTACATTGCTGAAGACACCAGTTATTTATGTAATTGAACATGAAGAAACTAAGCTGGTCACCAGCTAGAAGCTGAAACTCTCCTGAAAAATGTGGATGGTTCTTCAATGTACTTGCACATTACCAAGAAAGAAATGAAGTCATCAGTATCTCCCAGCTACAATCCCTAAGACCTACAATAGAGAAACTGAGATATTCTGATGTATTAGTGGCACATATGTTATGGGAATGAATATAAACATTATATTTGATTTAAGACCTACTCATTGTGATACAAAAAATACCTGAAACTGCAAACATGATCATATGTATGAGACTAGATAGGTCAGGAGTCCTAGGGGAAGCCCATCTACTATCGTCCTACATAAAGAAGATAGCAATAATACAACTCCAAGTTACATAATTCTATACCTCCATATCACTATATCACTCAACCCTCTCAGAAAAGATTCCACTTGTACAAGATGAGAATTAGCAGAGAAACCTACAAATTGACAAAGTTCAGAGAGTGAGAGATTTTGGAAATACTCAGTGCAAAATGAGCTGTCTTCACAAAATGCACCCCCCTCAAGGTAATGTGTGCAAAAGAGAAGTCAGACAGATTTTAAAAGGCAGAGATTTCTGTATGACCCTTAGAAACCAACATTGAGACTCAGCAGAGGTGATGACTTATGCCCCCGCACAGAAAATGACAACAGATAGAGACCAACACTCATGCAAATCAGACAAAATCCAAGCATGGGAAAGATAAAGTTGACATAATATCATAGTCCTAACCAGTAAACTGTTTCCAATTGAAAGGCTGGTCAGCCTTACAAACCAGGAAGTGGTGACTTGACAGAGCTTTAATCCCAGTAGCCACCACACTACTTTTCTATAGAAACCATGCAATAGTGGTTCATACCTTTAGGCCAGCACTAGAGAGGACAATAAGATGGAGAAGACAGTTCTCAAACACAGTCTCATTCTGAGATTCATAGAGGTAGAATCATCATTTTAGACTGAGGTAGAGGTAAGAGCTAGTGACTGGCTGTTTTCCTTTTCTGACCTACATGTTGAAACCCTGGGTTCTGACTCTGGGTTTTTATTAATCATGCTACAGGCCTTGGGCCAGGAATACTTGGCCAACACATAACAGTGTTGTGTGTGTGTTTGGGTATTTATATTTGTATATATTTATTTATATTTCATATTTATATTTGTCTTGTCATTTTTAGTTTTTTGAATGTTTGTTTTGATTATTGTTTTGTTATTTTTCTTTTGTGCTTTTCTGTAAATATTGGATGAGGTCAATATTTTGTTCTCAGCTACCCAGACCATGAAATAATCATTCAGAAACTATATTATTTTGAATACATTTTGACCAACAGCTTAAACATATTTCTAACTAACCCTTATATCCTAAATTTATCCATCTCCATTTTCCCTGTTGCTTACAGGGTAAATTTCCTTCTGGCATCTGTCTCTGGTGGGGCTACATGGCTTCTCACTGACTCTGATTTCTTTCTCCCAGCATCCAGTTTAGTTTTCCTGTCTAGATCTATTCTGCCAAGCCATTGGCTAAAACAGCTATAATAATTAACCAATAAAAGCAACATATAGACAGAAGGACTTCCCACATCATTTCCATTTTCTCTTTAAATAAAAAGGAAGGTTTTAAATTTAACATAGTAAAATTACATAAAACAAGATAGGTATTAAGCAAGTATTAAAGTTACATTATTAATATTGACTTTATCTTTTATCATAACTAAGGAAAACTAAACTATCTACTCTTCAACTATCTATTATTCAATAGAATATAATATTGCCAAAGTTAATAGGAAGTGCATTGTAAGCAACTTTTAAAACTCTAGAATTGACAGAGACATCTCACTACAAGGACAGTCAAACAAATTTCTTCTGCACTTTTGAGAGTATCAATATTCAGCCTACTGGCCCATAGTATCTCGCAGACTTTTTTCAGTGCACTGGGAAATTTCAAAGTCAGTTTCACCTACATTGGAAGTTTATTGGTCACTTTCTTCTGTTTCCTAAAGAATATCTGGTAGACTCTTTCATGAAGCTGGAACCCCAAAGGACCGTCTCACCTTTAGGCAAGTTCATCAATCATTTTTCCTTTAGTCCTGTGTGTCCAGTTCATATAGCTTAACATCAGGCATTCTAGGCAAAAGCAGTTTCTTTCACAAATAGCCAACAAACTCCATAAAGAGTCTCTTTGATGCCCATCATCATTTTGAAGCAATTGGTGTGCCAGGAGCAGATGTGTCTCATGTCATGAAAATTCCTAAGTTTTGAAAACATCTTAAATGCCATATTCTGAAGGTCTTTAAAAGATTTGAGAAATACCTATCTAACTGAAATATATTTCTATATTTTTTGAAAACCTAACTAACATGACTACAAGTTTGATGAACATAGATGATTATCTATTGACATATTTCTTAATTATACATTACATTTTAAATGATCTACACAAACCCCAATATCCTAATTGAGAGCCGAAATATACATGCAACAAAATTGGCCTTAAATCTGTATCAATAAACCAAGATCCACACCAATACAAAGTATTCATATCTATAGCATATCCCCTTTTAAATGCAAACAAACATTTATAAGCAATACTTGGGAAATTTGGCATAGTTCCCTCCAAACTGCTTCCTGTTTTTTGTTGAGTGAGGTATTTAAGAATTCACGGAGACCTTTGAGAGGATCTTGGTCCATCAATTAGCATTAGTCTGGAAGGAGTCCACAAGTTCTCATCCTCTTTGGAAACAAAAGGAGAACCTCTTTCCCAAATAAACAAATATTTAGACCCAAATTCTGAAGTCATGATTCCTTTAAAATAAATATGTTGGTTTATCTTAGCAGCCAATAAAATGAAATGTTTCTTTGTGTTTAACTTTTTCACAGTCAAAATTTTTAAGAAAATATAATAACACATATAATCCAGAATCTGTGTATAGTCCATCTTTATGTGACTTATTTGTTTTTACTCTATTACTGTTTGACATTTATTTTAGTATTTTTGTGCCTTTAATCTATGACTGTCTGTCCTCTGTCTCTTTAAAGAGTTTTTTTTAATGATCTACTTTTTATAACTCTCTATACTCTTTTTCTTCTCCCTTCCCAGACCTACATATATTTATTCAACACTGTGACCCATTAGAGGTCTCTTTTTTTTTTATCTGAATCTGTCTTTATTGTGTATCTGTAATTATTTTCTGACCAGAAGTGTCCCCGCTTTGTTAAATGCTAAACAGGTATGACTAGGACCAACAAAACCGGCCCTGCCTGCTTGCTCTGTCCAGTCCAATGTAGCAGAGGCATGCTTGCTGACTCTGAGAGCCATGTTCATTGCCCCATTGTAGACACATAGCAGGTCAATGTTGCTATTAAGCAAACTGTTGCTCTTTACTCACAGACCTCATTAAAATGGTCTGTTGCCAGACCTCCCAAAAGAGTCTTTCTTGCTGGCAAACCAGGAAGCCTTCTTAAGGGAGCTGTGCAGGTTTTGCTGCTACCTCTGAATCAAAACTTGTACTTCTGCTTTTTTCTTGCAAACAGAACCCACCCAAGAAAATGATGCTACCAAAAAGCCAAGCTTAACTATTTTAATTTATAAATTTCTCTCAATTTTACATCAACAGAATAAACACATCTTTTATGATTCAATTTATAATTTTCATTTTCATAGCTATCATTGGAATGTAAAGCCTTTGAAATTGAGTCTAGATATACTGATATTATTATTTGGACTGATTCTAGATCATGTATTTAAGGTATAAGAAGAAATATATTAATTAATTAAATAAAAGTGTTGTTAAAAACCTACCCTTCTATAGATAAATTTAACAAGAAAGATAATTTCAGGACTACATTACAGATATATCTGGGAAGACATAGCATCAGCACCTTAAACCATTTGGATTCATCCATAAATAACGTGCAAGGTATATAATAAATTATATATGTGTCTTCAAAATATAAAAATTATTTTCATAGGGGAATTATTATTTGTTCATATCAGTAGCATACAACATTTATTTTGTTGTGTTGGCTGAAAAGTTCGTGTTTATTTATGTACTGTGATCAAGATGTCTACCAAATACACTGAAAACACTGAAATGTTTATTATTCGGTTATTATCTGTTTCCTTCTTTTCTTCTTTTGTAGTTTTATTATTTTGTTACATTTTAGTGTTTTAATTAAAATGAGATTACATCACTTCCCTTTCCATCCATCCCATCCAAACCTTCCCCCATTCTAAAGTTGACAGCTTATGCTTCTTTATTATTGATTCATCTAGCATGTGTGTGTGTGTGCATGTACACATGCATGTATATCACAAATATAAATAAATACAGCCCAAAGATTCTGTTTTTTGCAGTTGTCATGTATATGGTTTCCTGTCCACTCAGGATCAATTAACCAATAATTGGCTCATTCCTGAGAGAGTATATCTATTTCCCCCAGCACTCATTAGTTGCCTGTAGTTGTTTGGCTGAAGGTAGAATTCCTTTAACTTTTCATCTTATATGTAAACTTGTCCATTAATAATTCAATTGTTCTTCTCTAGTTCTGCAGTCACTAAAGAAGATACTGTTTTGGTTCAGACTTCTGGATATTGTGGATGTCACAAACTTTTATCCCCTCTCTCAAGTCACTGATTCAGGAGACAAAATGGGTAAGTATCCATTGTAGCTGGGCTCCCAGAATCTAGGCAAAGACATTGTGTCAATTTGTGCTTTTCTATGATAATCTCCATTTGATGTAAAGAGAGACTTTTTATTGAGGGATGATAGTTTCAATTCCACGTTTGTATAATTGTGTCTTAACAAAAGTTGAGCTACTTGAGCTGAGAATGCTCCTCAGAAGACCATAGACTAAGAAAAACACCACTTTCAGGCTGAAGAATCCAGCGTTTGAATGGTCTCTCAGTGTAGCCCAAGTAACTCCCAAAACAATATCGATTGTTGATATATTTATCGGTTGCCTGATAGGAACTGAGGGTGGGCCCATACACTTAGGAAACAGAATACAAATGTTTAAAACTAGATCTTATTTGAAAGCCTCTTCCCTGTAGTCTACATCCATTCTTCCAGGAAATCCTATGCAATCTCTAAGAAAGAAATTAAATAATACTCCCCAACAGTATCTCTTTTTTATTTATAATAATTAATAGTATAGCAAAAATTTATGAAGGTATAATAAGTGGCATTTCAGTGTCAATGGCAACTAACTGGATGTAAGACCTCATAATCAAAGGGAGATCAAATGTGGTGTGAGAAACTAGCAGCTTCATAGGGACTAGTGAGGTCATGGACTTAAGAAAGGAATCTACTATAACCAATTTTTGAACAGTATAATTCCTAACTATAATCTTTTCTCTATTTTTATAAGCCTTGTATCCCACCACAAGCCTTGATGTTGTCCTTCGTTCCTTCCTTTCTCAATGTTGACCTTCCCTTTTATTATTTTTTTGTTTGGTTTTGTTTTGTTCTTGATAGTGTGGAAAAAATGTATCCTTTTATTTCCTCAGAAAATCATCAGTTGGCCTTTTGTATTCGTATTTGCCTTAGAATCTTCTATATTTATATTTAATAATGGTATGAAATAAATGTAGTTTCATCTTCTAAATTTTTATTTTTTGATAATTTCATACATGCAATTAATGCATTTTGATTAAGTCCATATTTCTCTTCCTCCTCTGCCATATTCTCATACCACATTTATTTCCCAAATGTATGTATTTACATTTTAAAACCCACTTTAATCACTTAATGCTGCCAGTACAATATCATAGGACACTGGACATGGGTAGGAACTGCATCTTTGAAGAACAATGAGTCTCATTCTCCTAACAGCTATCAACTGACAGAAACTCTTCAGCTTTGTAAGGGATTTATGAATGTCTCGTACATATATACTGGAATTCTGCCTGGCTAATCTTGTGCAGGTATTAAGCATGTAGCCTCAGCTGCTGTAATGTCTTGTGTTCAGGAGCCCTGCAATGTCTAGGGAATTCTATTCAGAAAAGTTTTTATTTAGCTAATATTCTAAGCAGAGCTGTGATGATCACATTACCAAGAACTACAGAGTCTCAAATAAAGAGGGAACCACATTATCCAGAATAAGAATGTCTCATATACATGCATACAAATGTTATATATAAATATACAATATCATCTACATATTTATCAAATGAAGAAATAATTATTTTACCAAATGTAACAATCATAATGTGTATAAGAATAAATATCAAAATGAAGCAACCTTCAAAATTATATAAGTGGAATGAGAATGAGAAATGTACCAACTTAGGGCCAGTTTCTAATGCTACTCAGAATAACTAATGCAACTATAAGCAGATCAATAAAGCCATTGAAACTTCTAAATAGCATTATTCACCACATATGACATGATGGCATTAAGTAAATCCATTAGCAATATAAAACATTCTTTTCAAATTGAGAAAGTGCACTTGGCAAAATAAATGCTGCTTAGAACCTTTAAAAAAAGTCCTGATAAATTATAAAGTGTTTAAACTAATGTTATAAAATGTGTTCATGAAGTAAAATTTGTTAGGCTTTTCATGTAGAAACTTATAACTAAAAATTCACAAATACCCTTAATTTAAAACTTAAAGGACATTATTAGAGAGATTAGCAAACGAGTAGTTAGAATCCCTAAGAAACACACAGAATATTATAACTATGTGTATTCCAATTAGTGTTTGCTATCTATGTTCTTGCCAATAGGAGGTGTAACACTTATCATTTCCTCTCTTTAGAAATCACATATTTTCTATTTGAAAGTAATCAGTGACTGAAGAATTAATCTTGGAAAATTTCTTAACACTCTACAGTGAAAACAAGGGGGATGATTATGCAAATAAAGTTGATGAATATTCTGTAGTTATTAGAGTGTCATATTCTAAATTCCCTTTGGTAAAGTTCCATTCTTTATATTTTAGACTAGTATGTTTTTACCATTATGTGTAATATATGCTCTAATAATGTATATTTTAAATATATATTGACTACTTTAATACTGTCACTTACTATTGAGTAAATATCTATATCTATCTATCTCTCTCTATATATTACATATATATGGCAAAATAAAATAGGGTATGTGTTTATCTCTCTTTGTCCATCTGTGTGGTGCTGTTTCGTGTGCACAACTCTGAAACTGTGACTTATTTGATCTTGGATTCAAGAGTAATAATAGTAAAAATGATATCTAAGGTTAAGATTTCTAAATTGGTTCAGAGGTTACTGCAGGTGTACCTCTGCAATATTTCCACTTCAAAGTCAAAATATAATTATTTATACTCAGACAAAATTAGAACATTATGAATTTTTATATATCATTAATGTGGAAATCCATATATCTGTACCAATGTACATAACCTACTGCCATAAAGACTTTCTTCACAAGCCTATTGATGACAAATGAATTCAGTGTAAGTCACCTACTGGCATCCACAAAATGAATCATCCATACCACTTAGGGTTTAAGATCCACCTCTGCTGAGATTGTTCCTTGTTGAATATCCATCAAACAGGTGTATTCAAGTGTCTCTTGACCATCTCTCAAAATTTTCTTCATCAGTATTCATTTTTTAAGAAACATGCCATTCAACTATAGTTATGTCCATTAATCAGCCCATAATTTCACATTTGAATTGGCTGGGAATTATTATAAGCAGGCATCAGAGTGCCAATTTTTTCAGTATCCTGGCCTTGTAAAGGTATAGTAACAAAGCAGTCTTTTAAGTAGGTCGATATAGTATATCATCTCTTATGTAATAAAGAAAATGTCCGCTTCCAAGAAAATGAACTAATAAGTGTATTACTGGGAATAGTATCAACTCAAATGTACTAACCTGCTAATATTCAAAGATGTTGCAGGACGGGGCTACATTACTCTATCTGAACACTATGCGAGTGCTATGAACCATGAGAAATGTATGCAAACCATGTTCATCTTCTGCTCCTTTCTCACCTATTTGGGGATAATCACCTATGAGATTAAACTTTTAGGCTGACAAAGAGAAGTCATGCATGAACAAAAGCAATGCAGACACTGAAGTCAGTTCTTCATGTAAAATACGGATATTCTTAAGGCCAGTTAGTTCTGATCTATATAGTCCACTTTCTCTGGACAAAGTAGCTTTAATGTACATGACCTAACTGTATTTGGGTTCCTATTGCTCCAGCAAACCATCCTGACCAAAATCAAGTTGGGGAAGAAAGAGCTTATTCTGCTTGTATGTCCACAGCACTATTCATCATTTAAGGACAGGAATCCAAACTGAGAAGGGTCTGGATGCAGGAGATGATGCAGAGATCATGGAGAGCTGCTGCCTATCAGCTTGTTTATGTGGCTTGCTCAGCTTACTTTCTTAAAGAACTCAAGACTAGCTGTCCAGTGATAGCACCACCCACAATTGTCTGAGGGCTTCTCCGTTGATCATTAATTTGGAAAACTGTCTTAGAGTTGGATCTCATGGAAGCATTTCCTCAGCTGAGGCTCTCCTTCCTTTCTGATGCCTCTAGTTTGTGTCACATTGACACACAAGATCTGATAGTTCACAAGCTAATAGCTGAAAGGATAGTTATGTGCATTTAATAATAACTAGCAACAGATACTTACATGGATAATAGCTATTAGCAGAGTATCAAGGTGTTACTCCAAAATTCTCAAGAATAATGCTGTTATTTACACATATCATCTTTCCACAGTTCTGAAAACTATGCTGACATTGCAGACTAATAATAGGTAGCATATAGAGAATAATGAAGACTCCATTATGAAGTTATATAGATTTGACTCAGTATTTGTCTTCACTATACATAATGCTTCTGTCGAAATTCTTATTTCATGGATTTCTGCATGCCTTATTCACCATCATTGAGTTCTACCGGTTGCTACATCTGACCAAATTTGTTTCATTTCATCATTAGTTTTGTAAGCATTCAGTTTACAGGTAAAATATCCCTTAGAATTTCAGAATTTGTAATTGTGTAAGGCATGAATACGCACACACATACACATACAAAGGCACACATACATATTTTTTTCCTTTAGAAATAACACTGAACTTCAACATACCATAATGCCAGAAGAAAACATGGATTTGACCCAAATAAACACACACAACACAGAGAAAAATAAGACAAAATGCATTGTGACTTCCTAAGCTATTATGTTTCAGTACCCAGTTATGTTGACTAGAGTAGACATATAATGGCTTCTCAAAAATGTGTTCATGTCCTATCTTGAATATTTAAGTAAAAAATGATTTTACAGATCGGGCTAATAAATGTGAAAAATTTTGATACTTTTTTATTTGTAAAAAAGTAAGAAACCATTGAATCTCAGTCAAAGGAAACATATTGAGGAAAGTAGAAATCTGAGATATGGAATTGCTGGGGTTTAAGACATTATGATTTCTAAACGTAACAGTAATAAGTTAGTAGAGTAGCACCAATGCGTGAAACAGAAAATGGCAACTCGAAGAGAGCTCTTACTGTAATAAAATGCTAGAAATTCACTCATCCTCTTTGCACTTCTGGGTGTGAGGAAACCAAATTGAAGGTCAGGAGACAATTACTGAAATCTGTAGTATCCTTGAAAGTGCCTTAGTGCCTGCAGACAGAGAAGATCTTATTCGAAATGCTTTGAGCAAATTCCTGCCTGTGATAAATAGGACAAGCAACGTTATTAATTCCTCAGTGTGACTAAGCTTTCCGGCCATCATATTTGTTTTCATTGCTTTCTCGGAGGAAAGGGACACAATAAAGATAAATGTTCCTTGTATTGCCAAGAAGTATTCTCCTACGACAACCATAATATGCCTACTCATGTGAATAATGTCTTGTGTAATTCAAGTGTATACTGTGTACCTGATGCAAACAGAGACTGATGAAGTTACACTTTGGATCTCTAGTTTTTAAGCTACGTTTTGGTAGCAAGTAGCCAAAATGTGGTGAAAAATGAATGCCAATTTAATCAAATTGACACAAAATCATGAAAGCTACTAGTTTAAAAATCGTTACATTTGAGATTGATGTGACATTCAGTGCATTAGATAACTGCCTAACACAATTTTATAACAGAATTACAGATCAAAGACAGAAGGTAGGAGACTCACATCACAATTTTTCTTTGTTTTATTATAAATGCCAAATGATAAACTTAATAAGCATTGACCAGGAAATACATATGAGCACTTCAGTATGAAAAATATTCACTTTAGAATTAACGCTTCTTAACTGGGGCACAGAATCAATTTCTATACAGAGTTCTCAAGTCCAGAAATAGCAATATGAAGAACATGAGGTTGAGTATAGATATTTTTTTCCTGATTCCATATCTGAGTTTACTCATAGTCACCTATTTGCATATTTGTGATGTTTAATCATGGTTGTCAACCTGAATGCTTCTGGATTTGGGTAAAAAAAAAAAAGTGACTAGACAGACCTATGAGGGAATTCTCTTGACTGGTTATAATCCTGGATCTTACAATGTCCCAGGAATCATGGTTAATCTTAGCTCCACAGTTGAAAGAAGGAAGCTGTTTCTCTTTGACTGCTTTTCTTCACTGGTTAGTTTATGTGTTCTGCAGAGGCATTACTTGGTTGGCATTGCAGCCTGTTTCTATGGGATTCCAAGGTAAACTAAAGACAAGCAGAGACAGTTACTAGATGGGAAACTGAACAACTACCAGATTTATGGTCTTCCTGTTTGGAGACAGCTATTGTTGTACTAACCAGATCACAGCCCATTAGCCACATTAATGAAAATTCATTTCGATATACATGTGTTAGAATATTGTCAAATGCAACAATATTTAAGGTACTTTAAATATTTAACATATTTTAAAAGTAAGTATATAATTACATTGTAAAAATTAGTTTACGATTATTTTGTGAAAAAGACAAAAATGAAACAATTCCCTCATCTTTTTTAAATGGATACTAAATTTTACTTTCCTAGTTTTTGATTTGGTAAAATAATCACATACATTTCTCTGATCATGTTTATTTTAAAATTCTTTAAAATATTCAAACACAGAAACAAAACTTCATAATCACAGTTGACTAATTCTGTATGTGTCTCATTTCCACTATCCTTGTGTTCTATGTTTAATTTTTATCATAAATTGGATGTGAGTTCTGTTTTCTCTAGTCATGCTAACAAATACAAAGAATGCAATTTTCTTAACAAAACAAATATTTTTGTTTTAAATGACTCTCCTATGAAATTTGTAGTTGAATTGCTTCAATTTCAAAGTAAGAGTGTGCACAAATGTGACTTGGCTTGATTCTGTCATTTTTCTTCTATTCTATGTTTTGATGCTTTTAAGTCAATTTGAGAATAATAAATGATAGAAAAAGGAGAGAAGTGGATAGAGTGGAGATTGATAGGGCAGCTGATGTAATGGGATGAGCCGAATCACAAATTTGCCTACATTTTTCAAATAGGACAACACTCCAGATTTTCCCATAAGATTTACCATAATAAAAAATATAGTAATTGAAATACTGTTGCATTTGACAATATGCTACACAGTTTTTAAAAAATAAATACATACATACAAAATAATGCCTCCTCTGAATGCTAAATCTACTTTGGAGAATTTAACCAGAAAACAGGATGTCTTTTCTTGGAGAACTCTCTTGGAATAAGCCCCTTATAAAAATTTGACATTTAGCCAAGTGGTGGTGATGCACACCTTTAATCCCAGCACTTGAGAGGCAGAGGCAGGCAGATCTCTGTGAGTACAAGGCTAGCCTGGTCTACAGAATGCATTCAGGACAGGCTCCATAACTACATAGAGACACCCTGTTTTAAAATCAAAAACAAAAATTGACATTTAGTATTATTGATATATCTGCTTATTTATTTTGTTTTTTTAAAGGATTATTTTTATAGTAACTTAACAACAACAGTAAAATAAATTAAGAACAGGTTCAACAAATAACAAATCCTCTATTTAAATGTCTATTTACAAAAAAAGACACCCCTCCCAAAAGAAGCAACCTCAATACTGAAAGTTTATGTTGAAACATACAAATATTCTTATGTTTATTATTTTAAAATGTAGCATTATAATTACATTTCTCACTTTTCTTATCCCCCTCCAGACCCTCTACTCCTCTCCCTTCTAAGGGTTTTTGAAATTAATAGCCTCTTTTATTTATTGTTATTGCATGTGTATGCATATACATACACATTACTAACTATAACTTCCTCAGTCTGTATGATGTGATTTATATGTATGATTATAGGGTTGTCCATTTGGTGTAGGATAATCAAATTGTGTTTTCTTCAGTAAAGGAGACTATTTCTACCACCCTTACCAGTAGTTAGTTGCCTATAGTTCTTTGTATAATCCTCCTGCCTATTTGATTTTCTTCTTTCACTTTGTCAGGTGTACTGCTGTGAATCTTGTTAAGCTCATGGTTGTGAAACCTTGTTGCTAAGAACGGTGTTTTAGGCATGGGGACTTCTCTTCTAAAGAAGACCAAAATTAGACACTAAAATAAATGTGTTTTATATCAGAAAAGTAAAATATAGTTATGATGTATCAATTTACAAAGTCAAGTTCTTTAACACCTTTCTTTTAAAGTTAATAACATAAAAAAGAATTTCAGCATAAAGTGGAAATGGATATTAGTTTTCTAGGACTAAATTTATCCATAATATCTTCCTTTTTCTCTTTATGTTTTTAAACTGTCCTTTCTGTTTGCTTATGTAAGTACTGCTTCCAAAATTCATGTCTTCTGAGTAAATTATTTTTCCGAAGACTTATTTCTTAATTTTCTAGACCACATGGCTTGGCAGCAAATCATACTGTATGCTAAAGTATTATTTCTTAAACATAGTAGGATGCCTTAAACTCATGCATTGAAAGTGAAATATGTAGAAAATTCAACAAAACCAAAAGTGTCTCTGATATTCAAGTAGACACAAACTTCCCACTACACAACCATAATAAGAAAATTTCAGCTTTGTCTGCGAGGTTCCCTGGTCAGTAAGGGCACTGATCCTGTAGCAAGCTCATCCATCATCCATCGGAGGGGTGAATGCATTCCTGACCCATGTATGCGGTCCCTAGCTTCATACCCCATCCCAGCTTGCACTCGGGCACCCCCTCCCTTCCCTTCCTCGGGGCAAAAGATCCCCCAGCTCAGCCTGTT
>LOEQ01004104.1:26517-40290 GCA_001685075.1 Bramus lutescens
GTGTGTGTGTGTGTGTGTGTGTGTGTGTGTGTGTGTGTGTGTGTGTGTGCAGAGGACCTGGTGCAGACACATGAAGGCTCTACACTTGTTTGCTTCAGCCTTTGTGAGTTCATATGAGTTTTGCTTATGTTGACTTAGAGGGCCTTGTTTTCTGGCTCTTAGACTCTATCTCCTTTTCCATTGGGTTCCCTGAACCCATTCAGCTAATATGCTTATACAACACATATTAAAATTTAAAATTCTTCATCCTGATTTCATATGTTTTAGTCACATAGTCCCTTAAATTGTAATTATACTGCATAGAATCAGCTATGTAGCATTGTTTCAAAGACATTGACAATGGCATTTTAAGAAATTTTACTCTTTTTCTTTCCTTGTACACTCTTTTGTGCTCTCTCTCTCTCTCTCTCTCTCTCTCTCTCCACCTTCATGACTGTGTGTGTTCCCCCCACCCTCACAATGTGTGTGTGGTGTGTGTGTGTGTGTGTGTGTGTGTTTCTGGAACTAGGTCTCAGTGTGCCAAGACATGTGTGTGAAAATTAGGTGATGACTTGAAGGAGTCAGTTCTTGCTTCCAACATTTGTATCTCAGACATTAAAGTCAAATCATCAGACTTGAGGAAAAGAGATTTTAGCTGCTAAGCCATATTGCTTGCAACAGGACTGACATTTTTCATCAAGTAAATTGTAATGTGGCACATCTTAATTCTATAATTTAATTTGCATGACAATTCTTTTTAACTCTAGTGATATGAATTCTAGAGCTTGTGGCACTGGTTATATCATTTTGGGCAGGTGATGGCTAAGTGTATTGTGTAAAAGATATATTATTTACCATGTCTGAAGTAAATACGTTCATAATTTAATATGTCAAGATTCATATAGTTCAGAAATGTCTGAAAATTTCTAAAGTGACATTCATTTTTGAAAGAAAACTGTCATTTTTGTAATGGATAGTGCATAAACTGAGTTTCCAAGTACACTTAGAAGATTTATATGGCATAATTCATCAGTGAGGCTCTGCATAAATCTAGCTTAGGACTAATTCTTTAGCTTTCAAATTTCAGTATATCACTATCCTTTTCTTTTAAATAACTCATTCTCAAGAGTATTTTCATAATATTTTTATTGATATTGAATGGGTTTAAAATAGGTTACATATTCTTTAATCTGATAATTAATTCATAAATATGAAGAATGCATTTTTGTGTTGGTATGTGGATGGCATTGTTTTACGATTTTTGCTGACCTATATGTGCTGAGAAAAAATAAACTACTCTCATAGTTGTTAGCATTACAGCTGAGATGGAAAGGCATCCTGGCATCTGGTGGCCAAGGAATACCATAAATTTATTCTGTAGGACAAACCTCATACAAGAGATTTATTGAGAGGAAAAAAAAATGAGGGTGGCTACCTCCTCTCAGGCAAGAAAGAGCAGCAAAGTAAGTAGAATACAAGGCTTATAAAGTTTCTTGGGAAGTGGGTGGCACTTTTCACATTTGAGATTTCTCAGGGTGGAAACCGGTGGAATTTCATGTCCAGTGACTGGGCTTTTGATACTGTAGAGTACATTCAGAATCCAGGAGCTAAGGCAGTTAGAGTATTCTGTGAGTGGAACCTGACAGTTAAAGGTCCTGGGGGAATGGACACTTGTGTAGCTTGAGGGGCTTGTAATAGTTGTTATTAGTTATTAGTATAGTACATTTAATGTAATGAGCATACAATATTTCATTTTCTACATTTTAAAAAGTTTTTTATTAGATACGGCAATTTTATCATAGCTAAAATAGTGCTTGACTTTAGAAAATTATATTTGAATAATATATATATATAGCAAACTGTTTTCAAATAATTTTATGGTAGAAGACTTTTCACATTTATTTTATTTGACAATTTCATATATGAGTACTGCACTCCTCATTGTCTCCCAACTCATTCTCAAGTTAATGGCATTACTTTCTTTTTTATTGCTACATACACACAATACATGTATATAATGCATAAATATATAAGAATAGGGTTGTTCGTGTGTGTGTGTGTGTGTGTGCATGTGTATGTGTGTTCAGGACTGATTGCTTAAGATTTAATAGCATATCAAGGGGCTAGTCTCTGAAGAAGATTGAGTGTACATTTCTCAAAGCCGTTAGATGGCAAAAATTAATGTTGAAAGAATACCACACACATTTCTTTCATTAATTATGACTTCAATGACCCCATTTCTTCATTGTCTTTGGAATAAATGTTATAGAATGCTCACTCAGTTCCAATTATGACAAAGATCATGTATGTATAATTTATAATATGGGCATATGTAAACAGAGACTGCACTTTCGTTTCCCGACTGCCCAGACCCAAATAATCATACAAAACTATATTAATTGCAGTACTGATTGGTCAATGGCTCAAGTATATTCTTAGCTAGCTCTTACATCTTAAATTAACCCATTTCTTTTCATCTCTGTATCACCACAGGACTGTGGCTTACCATTAAGTTTCAAGTGTCCTTCTACTTCAGCAGCTACATGTCATCTGCCTGACACTGCCTTCTTTCTCCCTACATTCAGTTTTGTTTTCCCACCTAGCTTTATTATACCTTGGCATGGACCAAAGAAGCTTCTTTATTAACCAATGTAATAAAACATATTCACAGCATACTGAAGAGAATCCCAAGTAATCTGTGTTTTCAGGGACTTTGTTTTCCGGATACAAATTTATGTTAATATAGACATTACAGAGTAATATATACACATTTCACTAAGCCAGTTGTTGAGAGTCTAAAAGTAGAATTATATTTATCATAAAAATTAGAGTGTAGAAATGTAATTTGTTTTTATAAAAGACATAATTTCATAAATATATTCAAAAAGGAATAATAATCTGAGAAATTATCTTATTCCATGTTTGAACATAATTTATGATGGGTACACGTTTTCAATTTATGAGGTAAAATTACTTGCTCAATTCAACTTACACAGGCATCTCTAACAATACTCCTTTTAAAATAAGTAGCTAAAAATATTAATGTCTTAAAAACTTTTCAGCAGCAGTTCTCAAGCGTGGAAACATTTAAGGAAATGAAACACTCTCACACCTTTAGCAAGAAGTATTCATCGTGTTATAATAGAGACAGTTGTAATGTTTCATTTTGTTTCTTTTCTTCTTTCCGTTGAAGGCTGTTGTGGTATTCTGTGTCAAGAAGTTATCTCTTAACAGTTTTAGTCATCAAGAATATCAGGCAAAGACATATCTCAATAACTATACACTTGTCTTCAAATAATCATATTGTATGTTAATTAAACTATACTTTTCTGCATTAAGATCTAATATATATATATATTTAAAAGTTAAAGCAAATTAGAGAATTAAAAAATATGATTCATTATTCAAGAGATAGAGGTAAAACAAGGACTGTTGTCAAAAGTTTGATGCCAGTGTGACCTAATTTGAAATTTCCAGGATAAAAGGACTTTTAAAGCAGTACCCTGCCTTAAAAAAAGGTTAAAATAGCTTAAATTAACTAAAAATCAAGTTTCAGCTTTTTAATTTTCTTATAGATCATATCATGCAGGTTACCCAGAAATTGGAAGCTTGTTTTGCATGTCCTCTCATTGAGAATGCAAAGACAAGTAATCAGCTATGGCTAACTCAAATAACATCACAATATGGTAGCGCAAACAGCATTTTCAAAACCAAAATGCCATTTTTGTATTAGAATTTGGGTATCTTATTGGTTAAGTCAGTAAATATTTTCAGGACAAATTTATTTGTACATTTTGACAGAATAAAAGGACCAAGGGCAGAAAAGCATTGGTATGGTCCTGTAGTAATCCTTCTCACAAGTGTGCTAGAAATCTAGGTTGGAGTCTAGTAGTGGGTATTCACAAGTTCCCAAGTACTGCTGGTTGTGTTGTTATGCAGGACACATTGTATGGTAATGCTTTCGAAGACATTTCCATATAAAGAAGAGTTGTTAATTTGATAGTCAGAGTCAGCATTGAGAGAAGTTCTGGCTGGAGGCAATGTGATCAAGTTTAACTCTAGGCAAATTCATTTAGGAGCGATTTATAGATTGTAGGCCAACACTGCCAGCAGAGAGATAAGTCTGCAGGCAATTACAAAAATATAGGTGAGACATAATAAGGTTTCTGAACTAGGAACTGAGAGTAGAAACAGGGAGAAGATAAAATTGAGGGATATGGTAAAAGTGGAATCAATCTGAAAAAAGAGATAACAAACTAACACAAGCATAATATCTAAAGAAAATTAAATCAAAGGCTGGGAAAACTAATGGGAAATTTGTCCACTTCTTTTCACGTAGTAATTTGGAAATTTGAATTTTCAACCCTCACCCTAGAAACATTTGTATAAAATATATCACAAAATAAAACTTTCTTTGAATGTTTTTAATCTTGTTTTCTAATCCTTATTTCTAGAATGAAGAACTGTTACAGAGATTATGTGTACATATGGGTCCCATAAATTTCTGCAATTCTATGTAGAGACTTATTCACATTAAGCAAAGGTTTACTGGTGATCTGTCTCCAGGTGAAAACCACTAATGTCTAAATAAAAACACATGTGATGTTTGAAGCTTATAATGTGGAGGTAACAGAAATGTATTTTCATTATATGCTTTTGAGTTCTCTGTTTAGGTCTGTACCCCATTTTTAATTGAATTATTTGTTCTTTTGATGACTGATTTCTTTAATTCTTTGTATATTTTTGATGACTGATTTCTTGAATTCTTTGTATATTTTTGATATCAGCCCTCTGTCTGATGTCGATTGGTGAAGATCTTTTCCCATTTTGTAGGCTGCCATTTTGTCTTGTTGACCATGTCCCTTGCTTTACAGAAACTTCTCAGTTTCAGGAGGTCCCATTTATTGTTTCTCTCAATGTCTTGCTACTGAGGTTGCAATCAAGTGTACTTTCTACTTTTTCTCCTATGAGGTTCAGTGTGGTTGGTTTTATGCTTAGGTCTTTGATCCATTTGGGCTTGAGTTATGTGCACAGCAATAGATATGGATCTATTTTTGTTCTTCTACATGTTGATATCCAGCTATGCCAGCACCATTTGTTGAATATGGTTTCTTTTTTCCATTTTATATTTTTTTTCTTCTTTGTCAAAAAATAGGAGATTATAGGTGTGTGGATTGATATCTGGGCCTTTGATTTGAATCCATTGGTCGTCCTGTTTAATTTTATGCCAATACCAGACTGTTTTAGTACTATAGCTCTGTAGTAGAGTTTGTGGTCAGGGATTATGGTGCCTTCAGAAGTTCCTTTATTATAAAGGACTGTTTTGACTATCCTGTTTTTTCTGGKTTTTTTTTTGCTTTTCCATATGAAGTTGAGTATTGTTCTTTCGAGGTCTGTGAAGAATTTTACTGGGCATTGCATTGAGTCTGTAGATTGCCTATGGTATGTCTGGCATTTTTCCTATGTTAATTCTATCTACCCAAGAGAATGGGAGATCTCTTCATTTTCTGGTGTCTTCTTCAGTTTGTTACTTCAATGATTTAAAACTCTTAAAAATACTTAATAAAATACAGGCAAACCAATCCCAAGAACAAATCAGAAAAATCATCCACAATGACCAAGTAGGTTTCATTCCAGGGATGTAAAATGAACAGATAGAAATCTGTCAATGTGATCTACCATATCAACAAACTTCAAACTGTAAACTGCAAACTGCAAATTGCAGGAAAAAAAATACGATCATCTCATTAGATGCTACAAAAGCCTTCAACATAATACAACACCACTTCATGATAAAGGTCTTGGAGACAGCAGGGATAAAAGGAACATACCTAAACATAATAAAAACAATATACGGCAAGCTACAGCCAACATCAAACAAAGTGGAGAGAAACTCAAAGTGATCTCACTGGAATCAGGAAAAGGAGAAGGTTGTCCACTCCCTCCATATATATTTTATATTTTATTTGAGGTCCTAGGTAGAGCAATAAGACAAAAAAGGAAATCAAGGGAATTAAAATCAGAAAGGAAGTTGAACTCTCACTATTTGCTGATGATATAATTGTTTACATAAGAGACCACAAAAATTCTACTAAGGAACTCCTACAACTCATAAGCACCTTCAGTGATGTAGCAGGATACAAGACTAACTCAAAGCATCAGTAGCCATCCTCTACACAGATGATAAATGGACTGAGAAAGAAATGAGAGAAATATCACCCTTCATAATTGGCACAAATAATATAAAATATCTTGGAGTAACTTTAACCAAACAAGTTGAAGAAATATATGATAGGAATAAATTTCTTAAAAGTTAATACTACCCGATTCACCCTTCATTGTAACATGAGATTCCAGTGCAAATACTGAGTGACTGCAAAATGTGTGTAAAAACGGCTCACAGCAAACTCTACTGCAAATTTGAATACTGAGAAAATTTCATGTGAAATGAATAAATGGGCAGATAAGGAAATGAGGAAGTTTTGACTTGTTAGTTGGTAGAATGTACAATTTACATTTGGTTTATTGTTAAAGTACCAATGTTATTTAACCCAAAGTGTGCAATCATTATTATGTTCTATCATGTCATATTTCATAGTGAATTTGAAATCAAAAAGGTAATTTTATTTATGATAGGCTAATTTTCATAAGTAATATTTTATCGCTGTGAGAAGACACCATGACCAAGGCAACTTTTAAAAGGAAGAATATAACTGGTAGCTTGCTAACTGTTTCAGATAGCTAGTCCATGATTAACATGGTAGGGAGCGTAGCAGTAGGTGTGCAGATAGGTAATGTGCCAGAACAGTAGCTGAGAGTTCACATCTGATTGGCCAGTTGCAGGCAGGGAAAAAGACGAAGAGACAGGGCAAGTGAAAGGGAGAAACAAGCAGAGAGAAATACACACAGAGACAGAGAGAGACATACAGAGAGAGAGAGAGAGAGAGAGAGAGAGAGAGAGAGAAACTTGCCCTGGTGTGGCATTTTGAAAACTAAGTTCAGCTTCAGTGACACACTTCCTCCAACAAATCCATACAACTGCATGCTGTTTTTACTAAAAAAAAATCACTGCTTCTTTTGAGTGTTTACATTTTCAAGTATTATAGATAAGTGCAGAGCATTGGAAATCATCTTTGTGAATACTATATTTTTTCTTACTTTATTCTGTGGAATGATAGTCACTCAATTCTTATATTATGTAGCTTACTTTGAAAATGGCAACTAGTTGATCAATACACAAAACAAACCAAAAGACACTCATGTCCCCTACAATGATTTCTCCTATGTTGCATTGCAATATTGAAGATTTTATAGCTTGCTTTTGGCCACAAGAGAATTTGTGCTTAATGTCAAGTCTAATTCATATTTAATAGTCATCATATATTTTAGTACCTAAAATAGAAAAGTAAAACGGCACCACCAGTCAGCACATGGCTTTTGTGTCAAAATTCTTGAAAAAAAATCAACTTAAGGTTGCAAAAATATATTTTGGCTTTATTTCAGAGATTTTACCCATTATCTCTTGACTGCATTGTTTTGAGATCTGTAGTGAGGCAGAAGCTCATGAAGGAAGAAGGGTAGGTGTTTGTAGGACAGCATAGCCAATTGCAGCCAGAAAGCATAGACAAAGAGAGAAGAGGGCTAGGGACAAGGTGTTCTTCAAGTGCATATCTCCAGTGACCATATTCTTCCAACTGAAACTTATATCCTACAGTTTTCATAATCATCTGATAGCACCATCGGACTGAACAAATCAGCCTTAGAGGAAAATTTAACTACCAAGTAATGGCAATGTACATTGTGAAGAGAAACTTTCTATACAATGTGATATCACCTCAATAACTGAAGGATTTATGTTTTTGTTATGATAGGAATTTAACCAAAGTTTATGGGCATTCAAGGCAAATACTCTACCATTAAGAAGCACCCCAAGCCCTGTATTAGAATTATTGATACCCTAAAAAGATTTATTGAATTTCTTCCTATGTTTTATATTATTTAGACATGTGATATTTTACCACTAAATATTGTTTCTTTATCAAAATACTATTACATGTCCCTATGCAACACTAATTGAACCTACACAGGGATTTTCAGTTCAGTTTAACCTAAGTCATAATTTCTGTAATTTATTGTTATTAATACATGGTATTGGAATTGATTGAAGATTTGTGATATCCCATGCTTTTGTGTTACCAAGCTGTTATTTATGTGTTGCTCAACTATAACTTCTATCAATACTTATACTCTATGTCATTACACAAACACCTGATAAACACATGGGAGTTTTTTTCTTTCAGTTTGTTTATATGTTGGCTTACATTGACAGATATTTTTGTGTCTGTGTGTTGAATCATTCCTGCACCTCTGGGATGAAGTCTACTTCATCATGGTGGACGATTTTTTCTGAGGTGTTCTTGGATTCGGTTTGTAAGTATTTTATTTGGTATTTTTCCATCAATGGTCATGAGGGAAATTGGTCTGCAATTCTCTTTCTTTGTTGTGGCTTTGTATGGTTTAGATTTCACGGTGACTGTGGCCTCATAAAATGAATTTGGAAATGTTCTTTCTGGTTTTGTTTGGTGAAATAATTTGAGGATCATCAGTGTCAGCTCTTCTGTAAAACTGACAACTTCTGTGCTAAAACAGTTGTGCCTGGGCCCTTTTTGAGGAGATTTTTAAAAACCGCTTTTATTTCCTTGGGGATTATAGCTCTATTTAAATTATTTATCTGACCTTGATTTATTTTTGGTAAGTGGTACATATCAAGAAAGTTAACCATTCCTTTAGATTTCTCAATTTTTTAGAGTATATATTTTTGAACTATGACTTAATAATTCTTTGGATTTCCTCATTGTCTGTGTTGACAGGTGTGCAAACTTGTATAGCCACTTTGGAAATCAATATGGTAGTTTCTTAGAAAATTGGGAATCAATCTACTTAAATATCCACCCAGCTGTACCACTCCTGGGCATATACCCGAAGGACACTCTCTTCTAGCATAAGAACACTTTCTCAACTATGTTTCTAGTAGCATTTTTCACAATAGTCAGAAACTAGAAGCAACCTAGATGTGTCTCAACTGAAGAATGAATAAAGAAAATGTGATACATATACAGAGTGGAGTTTTACTCACCTGTTAAAAAAGTAGCATCATGAAGTTTGCAGGCAAATTGATGGAACTAGAAGAAAATAATCATTGTGCGTGAGGCAACCCAGACCTAGAAAGGCAAACATGGTATAAACTCACTAATAAATGGAATATTAGCTGTAAAATAGAGTATAAACATGCTACCACCCACAGACCCAGGATAAGTAACAAAGAGGGCTCAAGGTGGTAGGGGAATGCATGGAACTCCCTTGGAAGGAAAAATAGATTTTACTGGTGGACTTGGGGTGGATGTGGATGGGTACAGGAGGAATCAGGTGAGAAGAAATGACTGGAATTAGGGCACATTTCAGGGGTGAGGTAGAAACATAGTGAAACAGAAATTCCCAGGAATCCATGAGGGTGACCCTAGCAAAGAGTCCTAGTAATGGGGCATACAGCCATGTTATGTAACCAGGCAAGTCTCCCAGGGGAGAGTTTAGGATACCAACCTGTTACAGACTTTCTAAGACCACCAGCCCTCAAACCATGACATGGAGATTTATTATAATTTATGATTGCTCAGCATTATTTTCTGCTTGCCTGTGTTTTTCCTTGGGGCTTTTTCCCATTTCTTTCATTCTATATATTCTACATCCCTGCTTCCTCTGTGACTGGGTAGCTGGCCCCTGGCATTGCCCTCTCTTTCTCCCTCTTTCTATCCCTCTGCAGAACCTTAGATTCCTATTCTCTTTTCCCGCCAAACCCGCTTATCCCTCTACTATCTAGCTATTGGCCATTCAGCTTATTATTAGACCAGACAGGTGCCTTAGGCAGGCAAGGTGAAACACTATTACATCTTTACATAGATAAATAAATGTAGTATAAACAAAAACAGCATTCATTTGTATAAAGTAATATTCTGCAACATATAAATGCAGCAGATTTTTACATAGTTAAAGTAATATAGCATAAAACCAACTCAGTCACAAAACCTTTGACCTACAATTTGTCCTGCCTACAGGATGTGCTGGGGTAAAGTTGGCACAAAACTTGTGGGAGTGGCCAACCAATGACTCATCCACCTTGAGAATCATGGCGCAGGGAGAAGTTGCCTGGAGGTCCGGGAACCAGTTTGGATAGCCCAGAGACTTAGGATAGAGCTAAACACAAGCAGAAAGAGAAAGAAAGAATGAAAACATTGATACTCAATGAAGTGAATGATACTCTGCTATACTTGTAGACTGGTGCCTGACATCATTAGAAAACCTTCATCTGAAACTGATGCAGAGACTCCCAAGCAAACATTAAGCAAAGCTCTGGGAATCCTGTGGTAGAAGGAAACGAAGGATTGTAGGAGCAAGAGAAGTCAAGGGTTGTAGGAGTAAGAGAAGGTAAGAGAAGTCAAGGACAGCACAAGAAAATAGCTCTCAAAATCAACTAAGCAGGGTTTATAAGGCTCACAGAGACAGAACCTGCAATTAGAGAACCTACATTGGTCTGTACTAGGTCCTTTGCATATATGTGGTATGACTGTATGGCTTGACCTTCTCGTGGGACTCCTAAGAGTGGGAACAAGGTTTGCTTCTGACTCTTTTGCCTGCTTTTAAGACACTTTTCCTTCTCTCTACTGAGTTGCCTAACCCAGTATGATGGTTTCTGCTTAGTGTTTTCTTAACTTGTTTTGCTGTGTTTGGTTCATATTTCTAGTAGGACTGCCCTTTCTGGAAGGGAAAGGTGGGGGAGTAAATTTGGGGGGAAAGGGAGGTGGGAGGGGGACTGAGAAAGAGGATATAGGGGAAACTGTGCTTGGCATGTAATACGTGAAAGAAGAATAAATAAAAAGGGAAAATAATAAAAAGGAACCAAAAATAATGCAAAGAAGAGTACGTGAAGTTCTTTAATTAAATGAAATAAATGAGACATTTAATATAACCCAATTTATTCTATTTTAAAGGATACTATGATACAATATCCCATTGACTTCAGTTTTACGTGATTATTGTCAATAAATGATATAAAGAATTTAGAGCTTCTGGAATCACTCTTAGATCTTTAGTTTTCCGTTTTCTACTCCCATCATGTTACAGAGAAAAGCAATCCTCATAATCATTGCAACTGTATCTAATCTTCACTCTATTCTGTTGACTGTTCACTCAGTATTCAAATCTGGATCTTAAAAATGTACACATGAGGGATTTTGTTTTTCACATAATATATCCTGATTACTGCTTCTCCTCTTTCTGCTTCTTGCAGTGGCTCCCCTCCTCCCATTTCACTTAGATCCACTTACTTTCTGTCTACCATTAGAAAGCAAACAGATTTCTAAGGGAAAGTAATAAAATACAATACAAGAGAATGCAAATACTAGCACATTGGAGTTGGAACAAAGCAACCCAACAGTAGGAAAAGTGCTCAAAAGAAGGCCCAAGAGTCCGAGACCCACTCATTTGCCCACTCAAGACTGCCGTAAAAACACTGAACTGTAAGCTATAATATATGCACGGAAGGCCTGGTAGAGACTCATGCAGGCACTGTGCTCGCTCCTTCAATCTCTGTGAGCTCATACAAGATTTGTTCTTGTTTTAGAGGGCCCTGTTTTCTTGGTTCCTCTGTCCCCTTTGGCTCTTATATCACATGTTCTGGCCTTTTTATTCCAGGGCCTTTACAAATATAAAATATTCTATCTAAACGATATTATCTGATAGGTTATCCTCACATATTTCATACAATTTTTATTTTAAATTTCTTGGATTTTCAGATTCAATGCCAGTTTCTTAGGAAAATTTCTCTTTGCATCAAAGACTAGATTGGAACTCCCTGTTTTGTATCTTCTAGCACAATGACTCGAGTTTAGTAACATTCCCAGATATTTTTAATAAGTTGCATAATTAATGAATATTTATTAATTGCAAATTTGATGCTAAATAAGGCTGCATTTCTGTTGTTCACAATGTATCCTGAAAATTTTGGTGTACTTTTTATTTCAACCAAAGTTATTTCCCTTTCTCTCATCTACACTTCCTGCCTTCTCTTTTCTCTAGTCCTATCTTCCTTCCCCTGTCCCTACCTCTCTTCCTCTCTATCTCTCCCTTCCTTTTTTCTTTCCTTCCTATATCCCATCTTCCCTTCCTTCCTCCCTTTGAATAAAAATATTTCCTCTTGTTTCTCTTTTTAAACAAAGCCATATTGCATGATGAAAAAGTCTAGACACTGATGATGTTTTTTTAAAGGAATACCAATTTAATTTTATTTTGTAAGTGGAGACTAATGTAATTTAACTTTTATTGTTTTATTTTCTACTCTAATATGCACCATATGATAGGTCAACCAAACTAACAGCATTGTGAAATCATGACACTTTTGAATCATTGTCTTCCTAATCTATGGTACATTCGCAGTCAGCCGTAAGTATATAATAAATGATGGTTAAGGGCCATTTCAAATTCTACATTTTCAATAGCAGAATAAAATTTAATGAGACAAACAAATTAGATTTCCACAAAACACCAAACTAAATTATTAGATGTGCTGATGCAAATTTTTCTAGAAAATCGAACTTCCTTTTAATTTTTTAGTGGAAATACTCATCAAGGAATAAGGTGTTCTGCATTCAATTGATTGTCAAATGGGATTGCTATATTAAGAGGCAGTTTGTATTATGTTAATTTCTAACTGTTTTTCTGTTCATTTTATTAAATTGGTTACTTATTTTTAAACTCTAATGAATGTTGTAGGCATTAAATTACCTCATAATCATTGCCTCCCCATCAAAGTTATTTTACTCTCTTTTTGAAATAGCACTATATATTAAGAAAAATACCATCTTTTATAATAATTTAACAGGTTTTATGCCTGATTTCTATAAATTAGTTGCTAGAATTTATTTACTTGTAGTTAAAGCCAATATTTATAAAAAAGAAGTAGACACATTTATCACAAAAAGCAAACATTTTGAGAGAATGTGTTGCAAACATACATTCTTAATTAATGAAAAAAAGCAAATTTGAAACTACCTGGTGGGATTTAATTTGATGATTCTTAAGCATAATTTCTGAGAGTATTCATTGTTGTCTTCCTTAACTTTTAATGAAAATAGTTGAGTAATTAAACTGGACCATTAACCTTGATAGCTAATGTTATCAGAAGTTTCATGAACAAAAATGTGCATATTTGAATAAAGCAATAAAAGGAAATAAAATGTAATAGCATAATTATATTTTGTATCTATATATGTGATTCATAGAATAATCTCATGTTACTTTAAATTTTTGTTCTACAGTATTTGCTTAGTTATAAAAGAATCCATGTAATTTATTCTCAGGAGTTTCACTTATGCACCTGATTGTAGTTCTTTCCATGGAAACTGAATTAAACATTATACTGAAAATGTAAATTTTGTGAAGAATTTAATACAATGGACCAGCTAACATTGCTAATAAAATAAGATTCTGTAAAGAATACAAATAACTTATAAGATTAATGAAAAGTGTGAATTGTCATATAAAATATGTGATGGATATTTGAAGGTGTTTTAATATTAAAATGATGTTTTACACTTGATATAGTCATAATACAGCAGATCCTGCTCTACAAAATAGTTTTAAAGTTCATTACATGTTCCCTAAAATATATACCTATTTGAAAAATAAAGTAGCACTGATTTCCTCATACAGTGACACAGAGGACATTCCTTATCTCACCAA
>LOEQ01004104.1:50325-74596 GCA_001685075.1 Bramus lutescens
GTGTGTGTGTGTATATATATATATATATATGTGTGTGTGTGTGTGTGTGTGTGTATGTATATATGTGTGTCTATGTATGTATATATGTATACATTTCTGTAAAGTAAAGCATTTAATTTATAAAATAATGAATATGAAGTATGGCTATGCTTAATTTAATTTTGCTCTTAAAATCGTTCTCCAACACTGATCTTCATTTTATATTTTATGGTATTCATAATAGTGTTGCTCCAAATTTCTGCACATCCTTAGAACCTAAGCAATGTTATATTACATGACAAACAGATTTTATTCATAGTTAAGAATCTTGAGATTATCATAGATTATTTAGATGTAGACAGTGTAGTTGCAAAGATCCTTATAGACAGGGGACTGGAGATCTTGGAAGAGCTCCTATTAACCATGCAATAGAATGCATGATGAAATATCAAAGACACTGATCTGACTTTAATTTTTAATACTTTATGTAACTAAAATATAACTAAATTTTATGGGTTTAGATTAAGACATCTTTATTTGACTCATTACTAACAACAACAGTGGTTCTCAGATTTATACTTGCACCAGAACCCCTTAAAAGTATTTCTATAACATGCAGTTTAGAGGTTGAAGTCAGTATCCAGGAATTTAGATTTCTGACAGATTCAGACATGAAGCTGTTGCTTGTAATAAAGTTTTATTTGAATCCCCAGCTCCAAAATAGTGACACTTCTTATTAAGTACGAAAGCTTGGCCTTAGGTTAGGCTTGTTCCCAACTAGCTCTTAAAACTTAAATTAACCCATTTATATTATTGTACATTCTGCCGCGTGGCTCCTTACCTCTCCTATGTACTGTATGTACATACAATTTCCTCCACATCTGACTGATAAATCTTACATTTCTCAGAATCTTCCCCACAAGTTCCCCTCTCTCTCTCCCTGAGTAGTCCCATCTCTCCTTTCCTGCCTAGATATTGGTCATTTAGCGCCTTATTAAACCAATCAGAAAGTGTGTTAGGTATATGACATAAACCAAACAAATTTTCACAGTGTACATAGAGATTATCCACAAAAGCTTTTGGTGATCTGAAAAACATAATTTGAGAACCAGTAGTCTGTGTAATGTAATTGTGCACAATAAAGATCAAATACAGGTTTCATCCTTAAAGTTGGCCATAGTGATAGTGATGGTTGTGACAATGATGATATTAATAAATACAATATTTTGGCATTTAGAACAAGTTAACAAAAACTGACAATAAGAGCTGGAGAGATGTCTTATTGATTATAAACACTGGTATAATTGGACAGAGTTTTATTCCCAGCAGCCACATGGCAGCTCACAACTACCTGTAACACCAGTTCCAGGGCATCTGACACCCTCAAACAGACATGTATGCACAGAAAACACAAATTCAGACACACACACACACACACACACACACACATATATATATATATATATATAGAGAGAGAGAGAGAGAGAATATATATCACATAAAAGACCACTCAAAATTTTATTGATCCTGTTGTATCAGGACCTTGTTTAAATGCCTCACTCAACAACCTGTGCTACAGAGGGTAAAATAAAATAAAAAGATAGTTGTGAATACACTGAAATTATTATCTTGAAAATAGGAGCTAAATGTATATATTTTAAAATAAAGTCTACTTCATAATTATATCATTTAAACTCTTTTAAGAGATAAAGAAAGATGTAACCTGATTGCTGATCTATGACCTGGAGAAGGTTAGTTAAACTCTTTAACTCCCAGTTTCCGCATCTCTCAATAGTTACACCATAGGATTCTGGTGAGATTAAGTTATATGATATTCATAAGGATTTGAGCACATTTTCTTTCCATGATACTCATTAATACTTTCAGCTATTTATAACTATATTTTCCTCACTTGTATTTATAATATAATACTTCAGATTTCATGGAGCTTTAAGTGAATAAAACCATTTGCTTTGGAATCATAGCTTATAATTTTAATATGCTAATGGTCTAAGCACTACTGTTACTATCTTTGAAAAGTAAAGATGTTATGTACCATCGTTTTTTGAAACATAGATTTTTCATTTTGAAGACTTTGGTCATTTCAGATGATGTTTATCAACGTAGGTCAAATTCAGAAAGAATAAAAAGCAGTTATTGACTGTTCCAACCATGTAATGGTTATAAAATTCCTGCTATGCTGTATACACCCCTTGGCATAAATTCTGTGATATAAGTCAGCATCTAAATAACATATCACTGAGATCCTTTTATTCTAATGTACTGCCTTCTCTCATAAATTATCTAAAATAAAGGATAGTAATTATGTATATTTAGGCAATAACTCAATTTTATTCCACATTTAGTTTCTGACAAATTTTTTTAGTTATCACAATGTAACGCAAGCACACTTAATGACAATTTGTATTCCTTCTCTTCACCATTTATCATAAGGTATTTGTAATAGTAAAATTGTGTTTTAAAATAAATATTTCATATTTAGTCTTCTCCATTTCTTAGCATACAGTGCCTAAAACACTTTGAGTTACTTCTGTGTGCTAATAAGGCATATGATAGCAAGGACTTACTTATAGATTCAGCATGGGAACTGGTTGCTGGTAGAACCAATCATGTGATTAAAATGTTGGAAAATTTGAGTCTTACATATCAAGCATTGTGAGAGGAGAAAAATCCAAAGACTAAATTGATCCCTGGTGTCCAATGATTTACTCAGCATGCCTATAGAATAAAGTTTTCATTAAAATTCACAAATATAAGATTCATAGAACTTCTGGGTTACTTAACACTTGGAATTAGTAGAAGGGTGATAATCTTGGAGGCAGTCTAAAAATTCCAAGCAACTTCAAAGATCCCTGACCATCAGGTACACTGTCAGATTCCTCATCTGCATCTCTTGCAATATCCTTTCTAGTAAATAATTAAACACATAAAAGGAATATTTTCCTTGTTTCTATTATGAATTGTAGCAAATTATTAAAAGTGAAGAAAGTATTGTTGGTAATCAGTTATATAGATTGTATGATAGAAGTAGAAATCAAAACCTGAGATTGTGATTGACATTTCATGTCTAGAGGTTAATCTTGGTATATTTACTTTACTGTGGAGAGTCTATATTAATTCCAGTGCAATGGAATTACCTTAAGGAAATTTGAGAAACTCAGTTCATATTAGAGAACTATTTGTATGTGCAGAAAAACTACCCCTTCTGGTCACAGAAATAAAAGTTGTTCGTGTCTTCTGGAAACATGCAGTTTGTGAAGAGAGTGGGTTAAAGGGCAGGAAATAGAAACCTTTGATTCAAATAGGTTCATGGCCACACATGACATGGAACACAAATTGAGTGACACCTTGGGAGATGATTTTTAAAATTGTTTTAGTATCCATGATCTTTAATTTAAAAGTATATAGATTTTCATCTATGAATGGAATCCATCCCTGTCTAATTTCTCATGATCTGGCGTGCCTTGTGACTATACTCAGGTCTTTTACATAGAATACCTAACTTTTATTTAAGCTAATAAATAACTGTTTTCTTATCACTACTAACTACAAAGTTTTAAAGTTTGTATTGCTGATAGTATAAAATGTAAGAGTGAATTTACAACTGAAGGTAGAATTCAATTAAACCAGAGACATGAAATCATAATCCTATTTGAAGATATTTATTTGAAATAGATTCCTCATTGGTTTTCCTTTATAAAATATCCAAGGCAAAAATAACTTTTCATTTGTTGATTTACAGACAGCCATGTGGTACTAATGTTTGGAATACAAAAGATGAAGAACTAAGGTAGAAAGATTTTCTAAAATGACAAAAAAACTTTACAAAACTGCAACAAAAGTAAAGCAAGATATTCCTCTTAACTACAAACAAAATCAGTAAACAATATAGAATTGAAGAATTTTCATGTTTATATTACATGGAGTTACATTATAGACTCATGAAATAAAATTTTTCCACTGCTGTAAATGTCTAGATTTGTAGAAATTTGGGGACAGTGATTTGTCATGTAGAAGTAGTCAGGTTATTACACACATTTTATAATACGTGGTCTTTGTTAAGCACAATGGTAAATGATCAAGGTCGGTCTTTTCCTAAAACCCAGACCTGGTAGGTATCATCATATATAAACAGGATAGTATTACATATATCCTAAATTAAGAATTTTGAAGTGAGATGATTATTTTTGACTGTCCACACGGTCTCTGTTAGATCACAAGGGTGCTGACCAGTGGGGGGGTGGCAAAGGAGTACAACTAGATAATATGTAACAGACACAATATGGAGAAAGGCATGCAAGAAGGAATTGAGCAGTCTATAGCAGCTGTAAAAGACAACTATCATCATCTCCTGTAGAATCTCCAGATGGAATGCATGCCCTTCCTATCTATTTTAGACTTCCAACTTCATAAAAGAAGACACTAAGTTAGTGTTTTAATTTTATTGAAAATTTTTAACTGATTTTAAAAATACAAAAATGTTACGTATTCAGGGGACAACATGATGTGGAGGTATATATAAGCACTGTGTGTTATTTACATAATACTTAAGCTGTTTTAAAGTGCTAAGTTAACTTTAACACCAGTGAAGCAATTAGCATACATAATGATCTACACTGATCACTTTATATAAATACTTACATGTCACTACACCAATCACTTTATATAAATATTTACATGTGCTAGTGACAAAATTTCAGAATTCCAACTTTCAGGACAACAGAAGTAAAACTATACCAATTATTTTGATCCACTCTGGAGAGAGAGATTGTGTCCTAATTCACTCCTTCTTCATTATTCCTCGTGCTCTATCCGGGCAGAATCATCCTTCATTTGAATAAGTATTGATTCCGAGTGTCCTCCCATTCTTCAAATTTTTACTTCTTCAAGCCCCTTAATTTTGAATTATTATATCATTTTTGCCAGATTTAAATTGGATCCTGTCATTTACTTTTGAAAACACCCCCATGCCTCCTAAATATCCATAGGCTAAACTGGAGTTCTATAAAAATTTCCGCACAATACACCCTTGCTTCCTCGACATTCCTCCCTTTGCACATTCATCCCTTTCGAAACCATCTGGTCCAAACTTGTACCATTAGTACATGTCTCTACTGGAATATAAGCCTTCTTTTACCCTTAGTCCCTTTACTTTTATTTCTGTTCTTAGATTATTTTTAAAAATATAGTTCAAATAAGTCCGCGATTTGCCTGGCAAGTTATAACTGACCATGCTTTTCTTTAACTATTCATTTTACTTTTGTATATTTCTATTTTAAAATGAATAACATTCTGTTTATGTGTTCATACTTTGGTTTTACATGTCTAGACTATACATAGTGTGCAGTCAGGTGTAGACAGAAGACATCACAATTTAGTAGAGCTGTGTCTTTAGAAACAAATACCTTATTTCTATTAGTGGTAGAAGTTTAATAAAGTCTTAATGAATGAAATCAATTAACCACTACTCACTTGAACTCATATTATAATATTGGTCATGGGATATACCATTTTTGAGACATAAGATACAATATTTAAACATTTATAAGGACAAAGTTTTTTCTTTTTTGACAGAATTTAACAGGCACCTTCAGAATGACATTGGGCTACAAAAATTACAGGTTTACCGCTGAGATTGTTAAGTTCCTTTAATTCTCTTAGATTTTTAATGAGAATTTTGTGAAAGAACAAATAAAATGATATTTTAGGTCAATATAAATTATAAAAATAATTTTCTATTACTAAAGTACAATTGCCACAGTGGGGGAGATCTGTTTGTCTTTATGTAGTATATTATGTTGTTCCTAAGACGAGATGATATTTCTAATTCCTTTAAGGTCTAATCAGTATTCACAGAGTTCATTTTCATATGTTAAGAACCTGCCATCTCTATAATTTTAAATGATACATTTAAATGACAATGAGTAATTTTGGTTCTTGTGTGATTTTAAAAATATATTTTCAGCTGTCAATGCAATAAGAACAGCTTTTTTCCATTAATCATTCATGAAATTACAGCACATTTTAATGGGCTGGAAACATTCTTTAGCACTTTCTTTAGAAGTAAGCATAGTGGTAAATTTCAAATGAGGCCTATATTCTTACACTTTGACTTCTTGCAGAGAAAATTGATATCATGGGCTCCTAAACCTATTTTATTGCTAAACTGCTACATGATTTGGGGAAATTACCCATGTTAAACTTCCCTTCCCTTAGATATAAAATAGGATTAATCAAGAGGTAATTTCAGGGGCTGTCAAACAAATAAAGTAACAAGCACAATGCCTTGATTGCAGTAAATGTTCAAAGAAGATGCACTATAAATATTGCAATGAGCTCTCAATCCCTCCTTGTTTTACTATTCAAAATACAGTGTTCTCCACTTAGGAAGTATTCTGTAAATACTGTTCACTACATTTGTACAATACCATGAAAATAATTAAATTGCAAACTTTGAAGTTAAGGTGGTTTACATTTGGACAAAAGAGATAAGGCAAATCAACAAATGGTTCTAAGAAAGAATATGATTGTTTAGTAAAGTAAAATGTGTGACCAGGGTATGGAAAGAGAAATGACCATCATCAACTGGGCTCTGGCAACATAGCAATCGCAGCAAGAAAGGTTCTATGTAGTTATTGGAAATGGGACTAATTTTAACAAAGAAAATAATGGAGATAAGGAAGGAGAGGCCAGGAACACACAATGACTAAGAAGGGAACATGTGAATATTTAACTAAAACAAATAGTGTTAGTTTTAAATCACTCAAACTTCTACTGCTTTTTTAATCTTCATCTCTAAGTTTAACATATTGATAACAAGTATTTTCTTAACAGTTTGTAATGTTTTTCTAATTTGTATTCATTTAAATATGTAATTTTTGATTTTATTTCAAAAATTGGTATAGATGAATTATAAAGAATCCATAAAAATGAATGATGAATATAGCTGTATTGAAAAATGATTGTTGCCTAGCCAGACTGTCATCAGAGAGGCTTCACCTAGCAACTTATGGAAACAGATACAGAGACCCACTGCCAAACATCAGGTGGAGCTCAAGAAATCCTGTGGAAGAGACAGGGGAAGTAGCCACAGAGGCCAAAAACACCACGAGAAAACACAGATAGTGGATTCACCTGGGCTCATGGAGGCTCACAGAGACTTAACCTACAAGCAGGGATACTGCACGGTACTGACCTAGGCACCCTAAACATATATGACAGTTGTGTAGCTTGATCTTCTTGTAAGACTCCTAACCGTGGGAGCCGGGGTTGTCTGACTCTCTCTGACTATTTTGCTGGCTTTTGGGACCCTATTCTTCACACTGCATTGCCTTGTCCAGCATTAACATGAGGGAATGTACCTAATTGTACTGAGACTTGCTATGCCATGCTTGGTTGATATTCATGGGAGGCCTGCCCTTTTCTGAATAGAAAAGGAGGAGGAGTGGATGGGGGTCAGAGAGGAGATGGGGAGGTTCTGAGAAGAGAGGAGCAAAGGGAAACTGTGGTCAGGATGTAAAAATAATAATAATTATAACAATAAAGCCATAATTAAGTAAAACGCTGTGTAAATGTTTCAGAAGTGACATTCCATAAACAGTTCAGGAATGAGAAGTGATATATTTGGGAATATAAAGAAACTAAAACATTGTACAATATGCCTTGTCTACTATTATCAGTTTTGCTGAAATCAAGTAATAGGATGCCAGAAAAGCTTAACATCATAAGTACAACCTTTGGTCAATTCTATGATAAAGACAAAGAACTTTACAAGGGAAAAATATAAGAAATTAACCTAGGTTGGAAAATTCTGGAAATGAAGAAAGAAAATTTCTGATGTACTAATTTATCAAAAGGAAAAGAGAGAAAACATGAGAAAGAAAATTTAAAAAGTTAAATGTATTTCTAATCCTGTTCTCATAGTAGTAACAAGTTACAATGATTACCTGAAAAAGAGAATTCATATCTGAAGAGCATATAATATTTAATGAGAAGGCTTTAATAAAATCATTTATTATAATTAACAGTTATGATGGTATTTGTTGATTATTATATGGCTAGTATATTAAAATATTCTTTTGGGTACATAATTTATGAGAGATTTAGGAATCATTTTTTACATAAATGCATTATCAGCATCATGTTACCAGCTTATCTTACATTGTTCACTGTTTCTTCTCATCATACTATTTGATTAAAATGATATTTAGATTCCAGTATGGTTTATAAGGGGAATTTTTTAATTGTAATACAAGAATCCTAGCATTAAGAAGCATGGAATTTGAAGGTTATAGATACTGGAAATAAATATCTCCAGCTCTGTAAAACTTGTCTTAGCTACCTTGTTGAGATACTTTTTTGAACAGTGAATGCAAATTTTCTCATTTTGCTTGTTTTTTATTTAATCTTTTCTTATTACTTCCTGATCACTGTATTCTCTCCTCTCATTTCCCCCACCTGAATTTTGCTTTTCCCCAGATCTACTACTCCCTCTCCGTTTCCCTTCAGAAAACAGGGACTATCTCTGAGATATGAACCAAATATAGCAAAACAAGATGCAATAAGACTAGACACAAACCCTCATATCAAGGCTGGCTAAGGCAACCCGGTAGGAGAAAAAGTGTCCAAGTAATAGGTAAAAGGGTCACAGACACTCCCATCTACTAATGTTAGGAGTTCCAATAAAACACCAAGTTTTGCAACCATAGTATATACGCAGAAGGCCTAGGTCAGTCCTCTGTAGGCTCCCTGGTTGTAGGTTCAGTCTCTGTGAACTCCTATGGGTCCAGGTGAGTTGATTCTGTGAACCATTTTCTTGTGATACTTTGACCCCACTGGCTCCTACAATCCTTCCTCCTCCTCTTCTGCAGAGTTCCCTGAGCTCCCCCTAATGTTTGACTGTGCATCTCTGCATTTGTTCCCTTAAGTTGCTGGATGAAGCCTTTTTTTTTGATGACGAATGGGCTAGGTATCAATCTATGAATTGAAAAATATTAAGAATCCTTTCATTGACTTTTTGTTTTACCACTAGTGTTGATTCTCTCCTAGGTCTCTGGGTCATCCGCTATGCTTTGTACTATAATGTGCCAAATATAAAAGACTAATTGAAGTTTGTATTCAAGCTTCTCTATTTGTAAAGGCAAAACAAATTCTAGTATATGCTGAATCACAAGCTTCCATCCAAATTATAACAACTTCCTTAAGAAGACACCTTGCTTAATGCGTCAACTAGTTGTTAGAATCATTTTTCTTCCAACTGTCATTATGAAAACAAAACAAAACAAAAAGCAAAAAAACTTTCATCCCATTAAAGAATCTCTGCATATCTCTTCCATTATGACTCTGAGGAACTTGACTGGTAAGATAGGACTATATTTATCTTCCTAATTTTAAAGCATTTAATTACCAATAATTACAGCCAATGTGATTTTTTTCTCTATGGCACTTTAATATTTTTGAATTCCATTCATTTTTCAAAAATAATTTAAGTCAGTCTGGAAAGTCAAGGAATAATCAATTATCTGTAATTTCTCAAAAAATCGCTAAAAATACAAAAATGAAATAAAAATCTAGTGTGGAACAAGAATAAAATGAATAAAATTGCATGAGCAAGAGAGGTATAGCAATATGAACTTTTCATATATATTTAAAGAGCTGTTTTGTGCTACAATTGAGTTAAAACATATACTTGTAATCCATATTTCATCATGTCCCTCAAAGTTATTTCTTTGAGTTTTTATTGTTTGTAAAATGTTACTACCTTGAGTGGTTTAATGAAACTATAAGCCACAAAGGACAACAATTACATAGTTACATTTTATTCCTCCAGTTTGGTCCTGTAATCCAAAACTGAATTGTTGAATCAACCTATTATTTTTTCTTCGGAGTATATTAGCTATTTACTTTTTTGGTAAGCTCTTTAAGTTCTTTGAGTCTCATTTACAACACGTTTTAGATAGTGGTAATAATGTTTATTTTATAGTTCTTATTAAGGCATTATGAAATAATTTATTAAATACTCAAAGCATTATATAGAAGTCTATAAATATTAGCTTCATTTCCTTATTCTATTTTTCTTTCACTTTTATGTTCTGTTATTACCTTAATAAATACATATTTCTTCCTGTGTTATGAAATTTCATGAAAGCAGTATTCTCATATGAAATAAATTTGTGCATCTTTTCAATAATTTCAGTATATTTATTTGGAAAGTAGAATTATTGCATTGTTATCTGCAATTATGAAAAAAGAAAGGAGGTTTGCGCTGCATGGTTTTTAAACGTTTCCTCTGATGCTTAGCACAAACATGTCCATTTCTCCATATAAATTTATAAACTTTTTGGTATCAAAAATCTCAATCCATTTTTGACATTCCAGTACAATTCTCAGGCATTATAAAAGAATGTTCTACATGGTCACAAAGCTTTCACGCCACCCCATGTAAAAAAGACCCTACCTTTTACAAGAGAGGAATATGGAATACATTCAGTGACTTGTTTCACTTATTTATTTCCTGTTTTTAATTTTTAAGATTATAATGTAATTACATGAATCATTCAAACTAGAATCATGTTTAGAATTATGTTTAAAATATGTTTTTCTCTGTTAGCACTATCAAATTTGGAAGTAATGAATATACTTTCAATACTCTGTATCATTATGTAACTTATACAGTCAATGAAAATGAAAATACCCTGCCTAAAGGGATGGTTCAGTGCTAGGGCACCATTGTTGCTCAGTTCCCCACACAGGACAGTTCACAAGTCTCTGTGCCTCCAATTAAAGAGATCCTTGTGCTTACTTTTGGACTCTAGGGTTACATAGGTTAAGGATACATGGGCTCTAGGCATACATGTGATACATATGTATATAAACAAAACACACACAAAATAAAGATAAATTAATCTTTTTAAAAATGATATTAATATAATCTAGACATAGACCACATAACACAGAGGTACTTGGAAATGTAGAAGGTAAATTCCCTAATGAACTTTGAATTTCATACACTTTATCTTAATCCTATCATTGTTTGTTTAAAAATTGGAGAAATCATCTAAATACTGTAAAGCTCAGATTTGTCATCTCTAAACCATGTTTAATATTTGTTAATTCACATAATATTATTGTTTGAGATTAACTGGGTAACGTATGATGTAGAATGACCAGTAGACAATTCCTATTCACATATTTTTTCTATTGTTACTATAATAAATAAGGCAAATATATGTTTTTATAGGCATGCAATATTGAGGGGTTTACAAGTAAATTCACAGTTTGGCAGAAATTAAGGCCACTGTAACAGTTCTTTTAAGATTTCCAAAAGTACTTTGTGAGCATATCAGGTTATGTTATACTGGGCAGTTTATATATTTAATCTTTCATTTTCCTTGAATCAAGTATCAAACTGTGACGTCACAGAGATTTGCTATTAATATGAATTTATGTTGATGTTGAAAATTGATTGAATTTTGTGAGGCTGAATTGAACTCACAAAGATCCACCTGCCTCAGCCTCCCTAGTGCTGGGATTAAAGGCGTATCCTAGATTCCTTGGTAGTAGCAGACTGCCTTTGCCATAAAAGCAGTTATGTCAATGTTATCACCTGTAGCCAGGTGCCTTTCTACCATCAAGTATGTGACTTGTGCACTCTTTAAAAGTGCCTATCTGACACAGCTTCCTTTCTTTGCCTCTTACTCCTCTCTGTCTCTTCTTGCCTCTCTTGCCTCTTCATTGCTCTCTTACTTCTCTTCTTCCTCTTTGTCTGCCACTCTCCAGTTCTCACTCTGACAGGGCCTTTCATCCCCCACCCACCCCATGAGCATCTTGCACTAACTCTGTTTACTTAGTGGCATACCATGGCAGGGCCAACCAAAAGCTACCCACTTGCCTTCCTTTTTTATTCTTCCTTTGGTAAATTTTACAAGCCTTTGTTTACATGTGTTGCCACTGAAAAAGTTTAAATATACACTCTTTACTTATTTATGTAGCTACATTTTTCTCATAGTAATAACTAAGGTAATGATTTAATGATTATATCATTTCAATAAGCACATGGACATGACATATTTATTAATGAATCAACCTTATCTACTTGTCTATTTGAAGTTTGAGGCTATGGCTCCTTATGATCCTTTGAGTCACTTTCAGAAGATAAAATGCTTTTCTCAATAATGATTTGGATTCCTTGTGACTAGAGGGCAGTGCATGAAAAGAAACAAAAAGAAGTGATAAATTACTTATTTAACTCATTTTGTGGTGATGGTTTCTAGGGTCTTTTAGAAACAGTATCTATTTACTCCACTATCAAATATTTGACCTGTTGTTACTTCACTGGAAAAAAGGTATCTCTATTTGAGCTCCCTGGGGTTTCTCTCATGGTCCTCTGTATTTGGAAGGTCTTCCTTCATTGTTCTGCAAATATCTGTGGCCCTCTTGCAGATTGCTCTTTATCAAGACCTCAGAGGGATTTTTGCCTAGCTTTGTATCCAATACTGATAGATGCAGGATCTGTTCTAGTCATAGTCCAACATTCAGAATCAGCGCCAATAGAAGGCGAAATTCTCTTTTGCTTGGAATTCTGATACATTCAGCTGTATATCATACATCTCTTTATGATTTTCCCCAATAGCAGAAAGGTAAACATGGTCCCCTACTTTAGAATGAAAAACAGTGTGTTCCCCACTCCTTTATAAAAGACAAAATGCATGAAACAGAAAATGTTGTTTCTCTACCTCCAAACCTTGTCCTCCTCCCATGAGGCACTGTAAACAAGATGGATAAAATGTATCCTGCTTTTCAACTGAATATAAAATTTACATCTTCATATGTTATGGTATTTTTTTGCTTTTTTAAAATCATTTTTATTATTATTATTAAAAATTTCCACATGTTATGGTATGTAAAAATTATAAAAATAATATATCTAGCTTACATTCTATTGAACACTACGAAGATGACAAAAAATCCTAAAGTATTTCTCTGAATTGAGATATAATTGTATCAGCAGCATTAAAAATCATTTTAATATTTATTTTATTTTAAATAACTAGATGTATCTCAAAGCCATTTTTTCTGTTTTTATTACTGATATGTAATTTCACAAAACTCATTGACAATACTTATTCTAAATTCAATCCCTTTCTAATTTTTTATCAAGAAGTTACATGCTAGTACAAAGGTTATTACAGAATATTAGCCCAGAAACATTAATGTTAAATAAATATAATCTAAGCAATAGCTATTTGAACATAAAATATGCAACTTAAAATCTATTAAAGAATACTATTAATAGTAGAATGTATAACATTTACATGGGCAGGTTGTACCACATAGCTTGTTTTTTCATACATAATGCAGCCAAAATAAGAATTGAGTATCTCTTTGTAATGTAATGCAATTATTATTGCCATATGAATTTAATATTGATTATCTGATCTGATTATTTCATATTGATTATTTGTTTTGAATTTTTAGTGGTGTTCATATGGATTAGGAGAAATACGAATATTGAACACTAATTTTCACTAGCACTTCCCCATTTTTCTAAAATTATAAAAGTTGAAATTTTAAATGTTCTTTTGACAAAAATTCTCAGTTCTTCTATATTATATTTTAGAATAACATTTTCTGGTCTTTAGTTTACGAAGTTATTTCTCAATAGAAGCTACAGCAGAAAATAAAGCATAAATTAACTAACTCCCTTTGAATTTCTGGCAAAAGAATAGATAGCCCTTTTACAGACATCCTGACTCAAAGGGTTTAATTGCTCTTTTATAGAAACATAAAGCAATCAAAATGTAGAAAATCATCTATAAATTCAGTGTAGTAACAAATAAAGTCTAAAAAGTGCCTAGGGAAAAATACAACTGTGATAATGAAATCAAACATTTATATATTGATTGGATGTTACACAGGACTGTAAATACAAGACCACATAGAATTATACACATAAGGCAATTATATAGAACCTATATCCTGTACCAATAGCAATTTTCTTATTTTGAGAATATGCTGAAGTTATACAAGTTGTTACCTTTGGAGGAAACAAGGTGAAGGGTATAAAGGACCTTTCTGTACTATTTTTGCAAATGCTTGTGAGTCCAAAATTATTTCAAAATAGAAAGTTAAAAAAAGATAACCTTTGACTGCTTTTCAATTTTCTCAATCAGATTCACAAGTCTTTTACTTTAAGACACCCATTTTCCAATAAAATTGCTCAAAATTAAAGAATGACCTAGGACCCATGGCATATTATTAATGTCAAGCATATTATTATTGTCAAATGTGCTAAAATACACTTAAGTAAACATTTTGAAAGACACCGAATTACAATGTTTTTACATAATATTATCAATGAAATTTGTTCTGTATAAGTAGAAAAACTACGATTATCTTAAAACCAGATATGTTCAAAAAGGTTTCATGTCTACGTGAATTTCATTTATATTCAAGCCATCAATATAAAAGATCAGAGCTTCTTTTTTTACGGATTTGAAATCATCTTATTAATAGAAGAACGTTTTATAATTTAGCATAAAAGACAAGTCTAATTCTGTCTTATAACAGTGAGTTATGTAATGAAAGTAGGATCATGGGATACAAATTTACTCATGCCAGTTGTTTACAAATATACAATTTTACTCTTGTTGCCTTTGGGGAAAACAATATTAAACTTTTTTCCTAAAGGAATTAAGTTCCTATTCTTGGAAGATGTAAGAGTAAACATAAATATTTCAGCAAAGTCTTTTGAAATGTCACTCTGTCTAAAAAGTTATTTTAAATGACATTGATAAGTAATTAAATATGAAGAGACTTGGATATAAAATTATGGTAAACATGTTTAATAATAGAAACTATAAATATAATAAGTAACATCATTTTCAGTATTTATAGGATTTGAAAGAGTATAATCTATGTATGTCTTCTTTGCCCATATTCTTAATGGTTCTTTGCCAGAAGAAGTGTTCCCTTATATATCACTTGAATATATTATTATAAATTTTTTGACTACTACTCCCATAGAAATGGTCAGTTTGTTTTGGAGATCAGCTCACACAGTCTTCTTATTTTACAGTTAAGAAAGCTAATTTAGAATTAACTTGTCCTAGTCTTCACAATCAATGAGCACAAAATACGGATTTTCACACTGGTCTGATTACATGTGTAGGGTGCTGTTAAGAAGATAAGAATTATTTAAGATTATGGCTTTAAATAATTGTGACATAAAACTATCAATTATATTCCCCAGTGTCCTATCAATATAATTTCAATATATATTTGTCATCAGGAAATGTTTGCCAAGGAAACTAAGTAATGACAATTATATACTCAAGATTGAAACCTCACTTCTAATCTCAGCACTGGACTGTGAGCTGCAAGTGAGGCACTCTACATATGATTATAGAACAATAGAAAATGTGGTCTGTGACATAAAATAACAGTTATGGAAAACCATGGAAGGATCACTTATATCCATCTTCAGAGATACCCAAAGATTGTCAAAACAATGTGGCCCTTATTCGAACATTCCTGTTAGAAGCATTATGGCAATGGAACTAAGGGTATGCTTGGGAAAAAAGCAGTTTTCATTATAATATTCTGAATATACATATGCTATCAAATACGTTTGTTAATTTAGTTAATTATAGATCTAAATCTAATTATCTGAAAACTTAGAAATTTACTCTATAAAGCTTTTCAGTAATCTCCAAATAATGTTTTGTTTCATAAGGAATATACTAAAAATATAGAAATTTGTTCCATGTCATCACCATATTTTGAGAAGTTTCTAGATCAATAGATTAATTATTTTCAAAATTGCTTCAGTTTCAATCTGCACAAAACTTTTCCATACAAAAAAAATGAAGCATGTGTGTACATCTTGAACTTTGAAGATAAAAAAGGACTAACAGAGAGGAAAGGAAAATGTATATTGAATGTACATTTCTAGAGAATGTTTTTCCTAAGCAGTAGAGAATTACAACAGATTTCAGCCAATTCAGCAATCCAGTAGTATTGAGAAGAAATCCACAGTGATATTTGTTTTGTGTTTTTATCTCTGAATTTGACTTGATGGAAGAACAATTAAGCAAGCACATGAAGATTACATGTTAATTCATCTATAGATCATGTTTGATTATATCAATACAAATGCTTTTGGTTTATAGATTTGAGAGCAAAGTGGAGAAATCTATGGTATAGTATAATCTCCCTGCAGTGACTTGTTGAGAGGTTACTTTAACCAGTAATTATTGCTTTGTTTTTATGACCTGGAGTCAGACTCACCACTCAAATTAGCAGCATAATTTTCTTCACCACCTCTCACCCTAAGTAGGACTTTCCAGGTGTTCCCTGCTTTTTTGACTGAGCCATAACTCATTATTCAGGTTTGGCCACTTTCTACTCCTGGATACAATGAGTGCAGATACCATAAATGTCAAGTTCTGACTTTTGAACAAGCTAATTCCCCACAGGAAGTTGTAGTGTTATGCTCTACCTGAACTTCTAACTTGTATTTTCTTGATCATCAAATAGGTTCCTCAGTAATAATGTTGATTGTCCTCATTTCAAATTTCAGTATTCTCTTTTAGACATATTTTTATTCTTAGAAGTTAGTTCTACAACATTCCACCATTCTATGACATTTTAATATTCTTAACACTTAAAGTTAATTTATCTGTTCCTGTGTATAGCTAGATGAAACCTCTCAAATAATGATAATGCACTGATCTATCATTCTAGCAGAATGTCATTAGGAAACATTTTATTGTTTTGGAGTATTACTCAACTTTAAAAAAACAACATCATGAAATTTCCTGGAAATGGATGGTTCTAGAAAAAATTATCCTAAGTGAGGTTACCGAGACCCAGAAAAATAAATATGGTATATATCCACTTATAATGGTATATTAACCATTAAATAAATGATAAGCAACCTACAATCCATAGACTTAGAGAGCTTAGGTAAAGAGGATAGATCTAGTGGGATGCTCTTTCTTCTGTTCTGTATTCTTGTAAACTTTCAACTTTGCCAGGGAATTAATAGTCCAACAAATTATGTATTAATTTGCTGGAAACCTGAGGCAGAATTTTAAAGACAGAATTTGTAAGCAATTTATAAGATATCAGGAGCTGAGAACAGAATATGATGACTATGTTTATGAGCTTTCAGTGTGGATAAGTGATTTTAAAGAAATAATATGGAAATTCTGACACTGTGACATCTTTTAAGCATAAACAGGGGACATGATGAATTAGCATGTAGTGTTAATGTTGTAAGGGAAATATACACATTAGAGTTCTACTCAGCGGTAAAAAATAATGACATCTTGAATTTTGCATGCANAGAAGCTAAATAAGAAGGTGAACCCAAAGAAAAACATATAGTTATCCTCTTGGAAATTGGAAGTAGACAAGATCGCTGGGCAAAAGTTGGGAGCACAGGGGTGGGGGTGGGTTGGGGGGAAGAGAAGATGGGGAAAGAAAAGGAAATAAATTAATATTTAACTTTAAAAGAATTCACTTTGTGACTGGAGAGATTGCACAGTGGATAAGGGTATTTATTGCAAAAGAGATGGGTTAAATTCCCAACATACACTGATACAATTCAACCATCTCTAGCTTTCTTCTGGCCTCTATGAAAACCAGACATATATGTGGTACACAGAAATATATGTAGGCAAAACACTCACACATCTAGTAAGTAAATCTTTTTAAAAGGCAATAGAGATTATTGTATGTGTAAGCATATCACTTGGGTCAGCATTTCTCAGCGTAACCAATAGTCTCAAATAAATCTGATGAACATTTTTTATTGAAAGTAGATTCATCTCTCATGCAATACATTCTAACCAAAATTTCCCCTCCTTCTACTCCTCCCAGCTCTCCATAACTACCCCCTCCCTCAGAACCACTTGCCCTCCATTTCCAATCAAAAAAGAGCATGTCTCCAAGAGATAGCAGGCAGATACGACAAAACAAGATGCAATAAGACAAGGCAAAGGCCTTATATCAAGGTTAGACAAAGCAACCCCATAGGAGGAAAAGAGTAAGGGGTAAGGCCTCCCGTGTCAGCAAACAAAGAGTGGCATACAAGTTGAGGCAAAACCAAGCTCTTCCCCCTCACTTCAAGGCTGGGCAAGGTATCCCGCCATAAGAAATAGGTCTCAAAGAGCCAGTTTATGCATCAATGACAGGTCCTGATCTCATTCCTAGGGGCCCAAACAAAAATCAAGCTACACAACTGTCACTCACATGCAGAAAGCCTAGGTGGGTCCCTTGTGCTAGCTGTTGGTCCAGAATCTGTGAGATTCCACAAGCTCAGTCAGCAGTCTCTGTGGGTTTCTCCATCATGATCTTGACACCCCTTGCTCATATAATCCCTCCACTCTCTCTTCAACTGGACTTCTGGAGCTTGGTCCAGTGCTTGGCTATGGATCTCTCCATCTGTTTCCATCAGTTACTTGATAAGGCTCTGTGATAACAATTAGGGCAGTCACCAATCTGATTATAGGGGAGGGCTAGTTCAGGTACCCTCTTTACTTTGCTCTGAGTCTTAGCTGGGCTTATTCTTGTGGGTTCTTGGGAGTTTCCCTGGCATCAAGTTTCTCCCTAACCCCATAACGGCCCCCTCTATGAAGATACCTCTTTCATTAGTCTCCTCCTCCTTCCCACCCCCATCTCAACCATTCTCTCATATTCCCCTCCCCCATCCTTTCCCCTCTATTCTCCGGCCTCCAGTTTACCCAAGATAACACCTCAATTTCCGCTTGTCAGGGAGATCCATACATCCCTCCTGGGGTCCTCCTTGTTACCTAGCTTTTCTAGGGCTGAGGATTATATAATGGTTATCCATTGCTTTACATTTAATACATACTCATGAGTGAGTACATACTGTGTCTATCTTTCTGGGTTTGGGTTTCCTCACTCAGAATGATTTTTTTTTCTAGTTCCATCCATTTGCCTGTGGTTTTCATGATGTCATTGTTTTTGTTTGTTCATTTGTTTTTGTTTTTCTGAGTAATACAATATTGTGTAGATGTACAGTTTCTTTATCCATTCTTTGGTTGAGGGGCTTCTAGTTATTGTAGTTTGGCAACAGCTGTGGCAGCGAGGAATGAGTCATGGAATATAACAAACCCATGTGAAGATTTATTAGAGAGAGGAGTAAGAAAGGGTTGTGGTGACTGGTTGGGAAATGGAGTGAAAAGGGGCAGAACGTACGGGTGTAGCTTGCTTAAAAGGGAAACTTTGAACATGCGTACAGAGCCTTATGGAGTCACACAACGTATAATGCAGCCATGCAACTTAAGACATAGCCATTCAGTGTTTGATGTGGTGTTGCAGGGCTGTGGGGCCCCAGAGCTGACTACGTTTGCCTGAATGCCAGTGGGTGTATCCTGCCAGTTGACATGGGGCAGGGTTAGTAAAAAGCTGGAAACCTAACACTAGGTTGTTTTCAGGTTCTAGCTATTATGAATAATGCTGCTATGAATATAGATGAGTAAGTGTCCTTGTAGTATGAGTGTGCATCCGTTGGGTATATGCCTAAGAGTGGTATTGCTGGGTCTTAGGTAGATTGATTCCCAATTTTCTGAGGAACTGCCATAGTTATTTCCAAAGTGGCTATACAAGTCTGCACTCCAACCAACAATAAAGGAAAGCTCCCCTTACCCCATATCCTCTCCAACATGGGCTTTCATTAGAGTTTTTGATCTTAGTCATTACTGACAGGTTTAAGATGGTATCTCAGAGTTGTTTTGGTTTGCATTTACCTGATGGCTGAGAATTCTGAACAATTCCTTTAAGTGTTTCTCAGCCATTTGAAATTCTTCTGTTGAGAATTCTCTGTTTAGATCTGTAACTCCTTTTTAAATTGGATTACTTAGTATTTTCATGTATAGTTTCTTGAGTTATTTATAAATTTTGGAGATCAGGCTTCTGTATGATGTGGGGTTGGTGAAGATATTTCCCCATTCTCTAGGCTGCCATTTTGTCTTATTTAAGGCATTTAGGTTGTTTCCAGGTAGCTCTATAATAGAGCTTGAAATCAGGGATGGTGATTCCTCCTGAAGTTTTCTTTTTACTGTAGAAGATTGTTTTAACTATCCTAAATTTTATTTTTTTTACATATGAAGTTGACTAGTGTCCTTTCAAGATCTATAAAGAATTGTGTTGGGAATTTGATGGGGATTGCAATGAATCTATAGATTGCTTTTGGTAAGATTTCCATTTTTATATGCTAATCCTACCTATCCATGAGCATGGAAGATCTTTGATTCTTTGACTTTTTCCCCAATTTATTTCTTCAAAGACTTAAAATTCTTGTCATATAGGTTTTTTACTCATTAGGTTATTGTTACCCCAAGATATTTTATATTATTTGCAGCTATTGTAAATGGTATTGTTCCTCTGGTTTCTTTCGCAGTCCATTTATCATTTGTACATTTTTAAATAAATAAAACAAGAAATTCATAATATTTCTAAAAGTAAGTTATAATGGATTATGAGTATTATCTCTCAGAGTATATGAAAAAGAGGGAATAATATGAAAACAAAGGACAGTAAATTTTAGCTACATTTGGGTAATGCTTTTTAGAGATCTTGATATATTATCACACAATTTTATTATTAAATCACATTTTCCAATTTTTACTTTTGAAATACTTTAAGTAAATGCCACTTATATCTTTTTGATTATCTTATACCTTCAATGCCTATTGGTTGTCCAGGGTATGACTATGACTTCTTTCTATATAAATATCAGTATATGCATTTATATAACAAAATTTATCTTCTGGGATTTTAGTGGTATATTTCAATGGTAGACCTGAAAAACAAATGTCTTTTTTTCTAAATAAATCTCATAATGGAAAAAGCATCTCTGTGTTATAAAAAAGAAAACATCCTGGAAAAGATGGTGGTACTGTTTTGTTGTCTTGTGATTGTTTTCCACAGCATAGCCTTTTAGAGGCTCTGCATGGCTAAAACTATCAACATGAATCAACATGTGGGGGATTCTCTGACTCTTTCAGGCCTCTTACTTCATTGTACTTAATATCTTCTCCCTCCAATTGAGTGCTTAAGCAATTTCAAATCAGAAAAGTGATACAGCAGTAAAATTTGGAAATATAGAATGATCATCCTAATGAAATGATATTTGGCACCTTTGAATACATGAATATTGCAAATGGTTCATCAGAAATTTAAATAGGTTATTTATCTTAACTCAAATTAACATTTGAAAAGCAGAGAGGAATCTGCCACAGTTGAATGTGTGCAGATACTAAAGTGAAGTAACATTCTTCTCAGTAAGATAGTATCTTATCACAAATTCAGGATGTGTTTAAGATTGACATTTTAATAGCACATCTAGCCAGGATATAACATCTAGAGATGCAATAACTGCATTTTCTCTACTATGCTTTTTTAATTTATGTTAGTATTTAAGACATGTTTATAATATTTATATTATAATACAACAGGGCAATTATACTGCATATTACAGAGACCTGGGTATGTTTATTATAAAACATGTAGAGATAGTTCATTAGCATTTGTTAGTTCCTTTATGATGTGTGGTGTTTGATTAGGGGCAGTATATATGAAGATAACACCATTTTTCCATGATGGTTTCCAGTCACTAAAATAGTTGTATCTTAAACCTTATATAGCTTCACTACCTTCACTATTATGTCATTTATCATATATTGTATTAACCATTTTACAGTATAATTAACCATATTTTAACTTAATTTTTCTTGTAACAAATTTGTATTCACTTTATATTTCATGTTGTCCATTTGACTTTTAATATTATTTTTAAATTTGTAAGATAAAATTTATTAGAGGAGCTTTTTTTTTCAATATAGTTACTTGTGTTTGTATTTGCTAGAGTTTTGGCTTTTTCTGGAGTCCTTAGCATATACATTATTGTAAAATAACTATACTTTTCTTTTTTAAAATCTAAAAATAAATTATGTTATCAGGTACAGGAATGTGTTTCCTCTTTAAATGTTTTATAAAGAAATCTTTCTGAAGAAGCTTCCATGTTGGTACTGTATGAAAGAAGTATATCATGCATATTCTTAAGACAAGGAACCATTGGCCCCATAGTCCTGTTAACATTTTCTTTATCAAGCAGATACTATTTGTACCAAACTGTTTTGATTTTTATCATAGTCAATACTAATTTTTTTGAAAAATTCTAAGTTTAAGCAAGATTGCTTAAATGTGCCTATCTCTATAAAAAAAGAAACAAAATGCAGCAGACATGTATTAGAAATGATGAGAAATTTGGTTCAGATCATGTCACTGTCCCAGAGAGATCACATGGTAGTACTGAGTTAAGCTCCTCTGAAAGAAAAGATTTACAGAGATTTGGATGTCAAGAGACACTAAAACAACTATACAAAAAAAATTTGAGGGTAGGAATGACATATGTTTAATGCAATTAGGCCATCTGTATGGATAATTGTCTATTTTCAAAGTCAGGGCTCTTCAATTCCTATGAGAGTGGAAGACAGAAACGTTATTATTTCTGTGATCATTGTACAATAACAGGATGGTTTTCATGTCATAAAGAATGACAGACAATCCTCAAAGAGACATAGAATGAATCTACAATAACAAGTTTCTTGAAATAAAATTATCTAGGAAAGGGAAGAATTGATTGGAACAAGCCTTAAGTTATATTAACAGTATTGAGCATCCTTAGGAATATAGGATTCTCTTTCTAACTATATGCCTCTTGAGTTATTAGAAAGTCTGTCACTGTTTCCATAAGTCTATAATTGTTGAAAGTGTATAGTTTTTGTGTATGGCAAGTTTCATTTCTTAGAAGCCAAGGCTGAAACTTAGTAGCTATGTCAGAAGACCTTGATTAAAGTTAGTCAAGGAGAGTTGTCACACCCTACAACTAATCATAGGGAAATTGACAAAGAAGAATGTTTTGCAGTTATGAATATAAGTTTAACAAATATATTGGTTTCTTCAACCTATTCTTGCAATCAATATCTTAAAAATAGGATAGTACATGAAAGAATGGTGAAATATTAGACTCTATAAAATTTGTGTGATTCTCCCAAATGTATGCCTTTACATTTTAATTGTGGTCATAGACATTTGTGTTACAAAATGAATAGTCAGATTCACTTTGGGTAATAGCTAGTAGATTTTGACATCCCAATTCTCAAAATTTAACTCTATCTTTTTATAGGTATATGACCTTATAAAACCAATTAAATGGGTCAAGTTTCAGTTTTCTTATTAAATAAAACAGACATTTTAAGAATAACTGCTGCGCAAAATTATAGTGAAAATAAAAGGATCCAATTGCTAGGCAAGATACATGGTAAGAAGTAATGAAAATTAGATATTTTAAAATTGGATGAGTACAGACATAGAAAGTAATCTATATACTTACATATTTGAAAACCATTAACAATAAGACCTTTTGATTTTTTTACTTGAGTCTTCATTATTACTATATATATTTAATCTTAGTCTTTTTTATTTGTTTCATCTATGTAAGAGGTAATTATATAAAAATATGTCATATTTTAATATATCATATTTAAAAGGAAATCATTCATAAATTAAATGAGAAGTCTGTTGCCTGGATGGCATAGAGTTCTCTCTGTCTTAGTGTCAGGATTAGCTTGAAGAAAAGCATGTTCAGAGATATTTTCTCTCACTGGTAATTTCATCAGCAATCCTCTTAAGTTGCACTTCAACACTTAGGACTTATGTATGTGTTGTTATCAGGAAGAGTACCAAGAGAACATTTAACTTTGAGTGAATACAGAGTTTAAGACATTAATGTATTTAAAAGAGCTAATCTTAGGAGTCAAAACAATTGATTCGATACAGTTTTCTTTCTAGAAGAATATTAATTGTAGTAATAGTAATTCAAAATAATATAAAAAGATAGATTTTCAAGGATTATCTCATATTTTTATGAAAATAGTCTAAGTTAAATGGAATATTTAATTTTATTTTTTATAATTATTTATTAAATTCTTTTTTTTTCAAGTTACCACTCCTTCCAGTCCTCCCCTTCCCTCCACCCACCCATCAGAGAAGGAAAGGCACACCACCCTGGGAAAGGTTCAAGGCCCTCCCCACTATATCTAGGCTGAGCAAGGTATACATTCAAATGGATCAGGCTGCCAAAAGTCAGCTCAAGCAGCAGGGCCAAATCTTGGTGCCAATTCTTGTGGCCCCTCAGTCTGCCCCAGCTATGCAACTGTCAACCACATTCAGAAGGTCT
>LOEQ01004104.1:82587-95689 GCA_001685075.1 Bramus lutescens
AAAAACTCCCTTTGGTCCACCAAAGAAAATGCATGCATTGTGGAAGCCTGATGTAGAAAACAAATGAATAAAAAGAAATTGGGATATCTAGGTAGATAGTTGTTTATATTTCATGATTTTAAACTACTTTAATATTGTTATGTATTACAATGATGTTTCAGTAAATTTTAAGGGCTTATTTGCTTGTGATACAAAATGAAGTGCTTATAAATAAATGATTTGAGACAAGACCTTTATTTTAAATTATCGTAGTAGAAAGTTAGTGAGAGACTTACATTACTTATAAATTAATGGTCATAGGTGTTAGGGGATAATACTTTTTATACTTTTTTGTATGTTTGAAAATTTTCACAATAAAATAAATAAGTGAACTCAGTAGGACCTCTTTACTCAAAAATGTTTTGTGTTGCTATTTAAGGAAAGATTATTACTTATTTTTTATCCTCTCTATGTGTAGAGCATCACAGATAGAAACAGACATAAATTATGCAAAGTTGATATATAAGCAATGAAATACCATTAGGTGAGTAAGTTCTGAATCATGAGTTATTTTGATGATGAACCATAGAGGAGAAATAAATGAAATCATGGATATAACACTTTTGAAAATGATTTCATCTCATAACATATAGAGGCAGTCATAAAAATGTACAATTACATTAAAAAAATTACAATTGACTTTAGTTCAAGGATAAGATATAGTTAGGAGTCATTGAAAATCTAGAGTAAAAGATAAAAAACACTAACTGTATAATTCAACAATAATTCCCTGAGATGATTTCTTCTTAGTATGAAAAATAATCTCATACAAATAATAAAAATAAGATCATAAAAGCCAAAGGGTCAGTGAAGAGCCTTTCTTATTTTATTTTGAAATCCTGGTTACTATAATATCTATTGTTATTATTTTTGCTTTGTATGCTGTCAAAAATCCCTCAACCCCATAACTCTTAAAAATGTTTTAAGTTTGATCAGAACCAGCATTCACCTGACTCACAGTAAAAACTCTTCCTTAGTCCCAACTTTCATTTTCAAAGGCTGCTTTCACATTCTCATTTAGCTTATGTGGAAATGATTGCCTATCACTTAAACTTGGCTTTGCTTTACACTCAGCAGTCTTTCGTTTTGTATAATATAATATATCTATTATTTGAGAATTTCATATATGCATACAGCATATTTTGATCATTTTCAGCTCCAGTTATGTCCCCCAATTTCTTCCATATCCCTCCCAATCATCATCTCAGAGTTATTTTAAGTGATGATCATATACAGATGGGTGTGGAGGCACCCAATGGAGAATGGTCAACCTACCAGGGAACACACCTTTGATAAAAATGAATGCTCCTCCTTTGCCATTCACCATTTGCCAGCAACTCTTCAATTAGGGGCCCAGGATTTCTGTGTCTCTCTCCCTTCATGCTATAATGCGGACTGGCTGGATCTTGTGCAGAACTTGTCCAGGCAATCACAGCTGCCATGAGCTCATGCATCCAACAGTCCTGTCACGCCCCATTTCACCCGAAGCACTTACTAGTAAAAATAATTCCATGCTGTTCTTTTATGAGGTTTGTTGAACATTGTGGGGAGAAAGTGTAGTGATGATGTTCTATTTAGCCCACAGATACCTGTTTTCTGTTGTGTGTCTCTGTATTTACTGCTGTCCACCACACAAAGAAGCTTCTTAGATGAGGAATGAGAGCTGCACGGATTAGACAAAGTCCTTTTTTTCTATTATAAATTTCAGAGTTTCACTGTATTACATTGAGATCTTTGATCCATTTGGAATGGACTTGGAGGCAGGATGAGAGATAAAATGTAGTTTGAATACAATAATGTCCATAAATGACTCTCTTTCATATACATATATATATATATATCCTGTAAATTGATATGAAATAAACAAACGAACCTTGAGTGAGTCTTATGCTTTCTTACTATATTCTCAGAAAAAAACTTCAACCTCAAACTTGATATTGCGCAGGAATTTTCCAATGAAATGGCTAAGCAAGAATGAAGACAGACTGTCACAATTCCATTCATGGATACTAGAAATTGTTGGCATTTTAGAGCATAACTGCCTGTAACATTCCAAATAAAACAGCAAATAGCATACACACTGGGATACTAACATTGATCTTATACCTTAAGTGTGATAAGAAGATACAATAGAAAAAATGATAATAATAAAATAGATTCAACTGAGAAACCTAGGTCAAATGCCTGAAACCATTATAGAAAGTCACTCAGATAATATTTTCCCAAAAGAGCATGTAGTCCCAATACTGGGAATATTACAAGTACTCTTGTCTAACTAGTTGCATCTTAATTAGCTACAGAAATTGTTTAGTGTCAGATCTTTCAATATTGTAAATAGCTATGATATTCATGTTGTCCATGATGTATTGCCCTCCAAATAAACTTTTTTTTTAGTTTAGAGATTTTTAACTTAGAACTTTTTGTACTTTCCTGTATTTATACATTACTTGTTCTTTTCACCTATTTCAAATATTTAATTTTAATTTAGAAATGGCATGTTACAAAATCAACAAATTAAACACAAAAACGCTTTACTTACAGTCAAGGTACTGATAAATTATATAACCAATTCCAAAGTGTATATCTCTTGATACCTAGATCACAGTTTTTACATTTTATGTCATAAACTTTTAAGAAGACTTTTTTTATTTCAAAACCATCTTTTCTCATTTAACATACCAATCCCAGTCCCCACTCCTTCCCCTTCTCCTACTCAGTGCACTTTTCTCCCACCATACCCACTATCTCTTCTTCAGCGAGGGAAAGGCTTCCTTCCCATGGGGAGTCAACAAAGTCTGACATTTTGAGGCAGGACCATGGCCCTTCCCTGTATTTCTAGCCTGAGCAAGGTATCCCTCCAAAGAAAATGGGCTTCGAACAGCCAGTACAAGCAGTAGGGATAAAGAATGGCCTCAAAGAATGCCCCAGCCTCACAACTGTCACCCACATTCAGAGGACCTATTTTGGTCTTATGCGGGTTTCCCCACTGTCAATTCAGAGTCAGTGAGCTCTCACTAGCTCAGGTCAGGTGTTTCTGTGGATATCCCCATCATAGTCTTCACTCCTTTGCTCATGTTATCACTCCTCCTTCTCTTCGACTGGTTTCAGGGAGCTCATACCAATGCTTAGCTGTGTTTCTGTATCTGTTCCCATCAGTTGCTGGGGTCATCCTAGTGGATTCCTGGGAATTCTCCTAGTGCCGGGTTTCTTGATAGCACCATAATGGCTCCTTCAATCATGATAGCTCTTTCCTTGCTCTCCCTTTCTGTCCTTCCCCCATTTGTGCCATCCTGTTCCCTCATGTTCTGCTCCCCCCTTCCCTTCTCCCTTCCCCCTCCTCTTCTGCCTTTTCTTTTCCCCCTTGCTACCCGGGCTCCCAATTTTCTCAAAAGATCTTGTTTATTTCCCATCCAAATAAATTTATAATGTCTAACAGTATTGTTTATTTCATTCCACTTTGATAAAATGCTAGCTATGAGCTAATAGATACAACAAAAGTCTTGTGTACCTAGGAAATGTGCTATAGCTTCTGTTTTAGCAAACTATTATAAACCATCAAAGAGTTCCCAAATTCTCTCTTTAATGTTCAAGATACAATGTACTGTAGTAGAAAGATTATGATCAGCTTTAAAAGAAACTGCAAGTTATATTCCCACTTTGTTCCATACACAATCATGGCCTAGTATTTATATTTCTCAAAATAGTATTTTATTCTGATGAATGTTAAAGATGATAGTTTAAGGAAAGATACATGATGCATATGACCAAATAGATACCAGGTCTTATTTTTTTATAAAAAATGATTTAAATGTTTCATATAATGTATTTTGATCATGTTTTTCCTCCTTTAGCTCTTCCCAGATCTACCTTCTTTCCTATCCACCAATAGCATATGTATACTCTCTTTCTGTCATTTTTCTTTCTCAAAAACAACAAAAAATCAAAGTAAAATCAAGCAAAATAAAAGAAAAGAAAAAAAGTGAAGTGCTGGGATTAAAGGCGTGCACCACCACTGCCCAGCCTGTTTTTATTTTTTTAATGTTTACTGTATTTATTGTCACTTTTCATCATGATGATTTTTGTTGTTTTGTTGAGGCATTATAAATGCTTCCAATTATTCCAAGTACTTCTATAACTTCTCTAGTCTGTGGAAAATTATAGAACACATACAGAGAGAAAGTGAGAAAGAGAGACAGAGAGAGAGAGAGAAGAAAGTACTTCCTTATCATCTCGTACACAAGACATGCCTAAAGCAGGAGCAAAAATAACAATTTTAAAGGCTGTCTTGTAAAATCTGCTTGAAAGATATTCATAGCACACAGAGTTATACTATTCATGGGATACCATGAAGCTAAGTTTATATAATTTAGTCCTGCTACTCTATTCTGCATGTCTGTGTTCTTAATTACTAAAACCCAAGGAATCTAAAATGTTGACTACTACTCGCAGATAAGAACAATAAGTGAAATGATGTTTTCTGAAATTGTTTCATTATTAAAAGCAAATAATAATGTACAGCTACATAGTCACTTTAAAAACTCAGCTTATTCATCTTTACTCAGGAAGCAGAGTTGATGCTAACTAAAGCAAAGTATATTCAACCACAGTAATGAAAATAAGATTTGCCATTTGCATCTAAATTAATATATTCATATTATAAAACCTTAATGTTCCTGTAAGTTGGCTACTTTAAAAGTAATTATGCCAAAAGTAGTATATATTTTAGCAACTTGGCTTTCATGAAGAAAAAATATTACTTAGTCCTATGTATATGTCAACACATATACTTCTTAAGGGTTAATATTTTGAATATTTGCAAGATAATTCTCAAACTCATTAAAATGGATAAGGGCAAAAATTATTTTAAATTCAGTCTTTTGAGTCAACAGATGACAATTTTAATGTCCTATTGATATGTACATTCATTTTAAACAATACCATAGTTTATTAGTGTGAGAACATAAAGTGAAAGCAGTCAATTCCTGTTGGCTAACAAATAAGAAAATGAGGAAATAGTGGAGTGGTCAAATCTTCCCAATTAACTTTGAGAGGAGATTAGTCTCAAACTTGAACAGAACTACTTTGTTCATTTAAATAATTAACATTTAAAAAATCTATCTATCTATTCATCTAACCATCAATCTATTTATTTATACTTTTGCATTTGGAGTTTAGAAAGAGAGAGAGACAGAGAAATGGATGTTTCTTTCCTATAATGTTTTTTGCATAATCAAGAGAGGTACAGATAATAAAAAGCCAGAAGAAGGAAGATAGAATAGATAGGAGAGATGGGAGCTGGGTGTGATGGTGTATACTTTTAATCCCAGCATTGACAGGAAGAGGCAGGTGGATTTCTATGAGTTCCAGGCCAGCCTGGTCTAAAGAGCAAGCTCCTGAAAAGCCAGGATTGCACAGAGAAACCTTTTCTCACAATCCACTCCCCTGAAAAAAAAAACTAAACAAACAAACAACAAAAAGGAAGAAGGAGGACATAGGAAGAGAAGAATGTGGACTAAGAGGATATAGTAATGGAAGTCTTACAGTAATGGAAAATCTTATGTAGTCCTAGATTTGAACCAAGTGCATTTTGACTGACAACAAAGGCAGAATTCTCATTTGAACTTCATTTAAATTATATCCCCTCTTCTCTGGACATCTGCCCATTTAAAATCTTTGCAATTCTCTGCGTTCTTTCAAATATGCCTTTCCCCCTTTCTGCCTGGGTGATTTTTGTAAACTCTGAACTCTACCAAGAATGCTTGTTTAAGAACTATCAGTGTCTTTAATCTTTTTAAGTGGATTCAAATTCATTTCCTTACCATGTGAAAGACCTTTCTTGCTCTGACTTCAGTAAAATATGCTAGCCTTAATTCATGTTATTCTTCGAGAAATAATCCTTGGTTCAGAAACTCAAAAATCAAACATACAAGCAAATAAGAAACTACTACCACTATGCTTAGGAGAATTTTCTAGTTTGGGGGCCACTAGAAACTAAGGAAAGTTGTAAATAAAAGAGTGTTCAGAAAATACCTGGGAAAATGGGAATTTAGGAAACTTGAGAAATAAGTGAATAATAATGGTAGTGAACAAGATGACAGAGAATAACAGCTTCTTGGGTAGTAAAACAGAGCTGAAGCATTCTCTCATTTTAACAAACCATTTTTTGTCTAATTTGCAAACAAAATCCATTGAAAAACATATTTTCCTCTCACCTAACCAACTACATATCTGTTTGAAAACTGTGAACTCTTAAATCCTAAATGCCTTTTAAATAACATTTTGTATATGTTCCTAGTTACTATGCCATTTGAATTTGATTTAATAATTCTCCTCAAATGCAAACCTGTCTGAAGAAATAGTATTAAATGTCCAAAGTATCATAATAGCCTAAGAAATTGCCATAAGTTCATAAATTTTGTAGATTCTTATCTTCCCCCTTCTTTTCTAAGGAATAATAGCAGTTCTAGGGAAATAGAAAAATTGATAATGGCTTTGTACAATGCACATATTTTCTGGCATATGATCTCTATATCACAGCTTCATTACTGTAGTGAGAGTGCTACTCTTGGTTGGTTGCAAAAGGGAATTGGGAATTGATTGCAGCTCTGTGAAAATTCTAAATGTCAGATTTCAGTTTAATTGTGGTAGAAATGTGTGGTAGCTCATTTTGAGTATTAAACAGCTGTGTAAATATTGAAAAAGCAGAAAATCTAACATAACTAATACTTAGATGTTCTTAGACTCTTATTTTAAAATGCCATGAGCAAAAGTCCCATGCATACACACACACACAAAAGGTTATGATGTGGAACATAACTCAGTTTCTCAACACTGACCTCACATTAGAGTCACTTTGGGGTATTTAAAACTAAACTTATGCCTGTACCATCACTGAAAGATATTCCTCATCAATTGTCATCAGCGGATATCATTTACATTGCTTCTATAATAAAATACACAGTTTATTCTATTGGGTAGGATACCCTCCGTTGAGAGTCATTGGTCAAAATGGATGAACACAAGGTTCACATACGTTATTTACACAAAGGAATGTAGAAAACTTAACTAATATTTTTAGAATTTCTTATTTCGAAGGTATCATGCAGAAATGTAGTTGACAAAAATTAAACCAGTTACTTTAAATTTTATCATGAAACTGAATCAAGATCTTTCAAAAATAAAAAAATGGAAAGTAAACATGATAGAAGTGCATTTCACTGGTGTCCGTCTGTGTCTGTGTATGCACACATATGTGTGTGTTTTCTCATCTTCATGACTAGAAATACTACTGCTCAGTAGAACAACTCATGCTGACTACACAGATTTCTATGTCCTGTGAAGGTCTCATAGATAAGACATGACTGAAATTACATAGGAGGGTTATTTATATTGAAAATACAAGCTTCCTAAGCAAGTCAGTATATATTTCATATACTATACTACAGTCATTAAGGAAAAAGACTAATATTCACACATGCATTATCTCCTCGAGATCTTTGTACTGCCAAGCATACATTATAAAATACAAAAAAAATTCACAAGTATGTGCACGAGACAGGAGTACAAGTATAGATCAAGTATGCAAGTATATACAAATACAGGTATGAGCACCAGACAAGGAGCATTGTTTTCTTAAATATTTATTTATTCTTTTACTATTTCTATGTTAATTTTGGCATGTTGTGTGGCTAGGGGTGGCTCACATATCAGGGAGCATATGTGGAGCTAGAGAGCAACTTATTGAATTTGGTTTTCTTCTTCTATGTTTATGTGAGTTTCTAATGATAGGGCTCATGTAACTAGAGTTGCACAGTTGTAGTGATGAGGCGAACAGGCCTGCTTTTCATCCCACCCGGCTCCCCGCACAGCTAGCTTATACCCCGAAATAACAACACAAAAATTGTGTTCAATTAAACACTGCCTGGCCCATTAGATCTAGCCTCTTATTGGCTAACTCTCACATCTTGATTAACGCATTTCTAATAATCTGTGTACCACCACTAAGTGGTGGCTTACCAGGAAGATTCTAACCCACGTCCATCAATGAAAGTAACACATAGACAGATGACCTTCCTACATCACACAGTAAGCACTTTTACTGCTAAGTAATCTCCTGGCCCTTGTCTTTATATATTTATGGTAGTTTCATTACCCACAATTTTTATCTGGTGAAAACTTACTAGAGCTACTTCTGATAGATATTTTGCCTGCAAAGACTCAGATGCTGTACCAGGAACTCTATGAAAAAATGTGCAACACCAACAGCAAATGGACCTGATTGTGAGGTCATAAGCCATAGTTCAAATCCTATTTCTCCATACAGTCTATAAGCCTTGACAATCTCATCAACAGTATTATATACTTCAGAGGATTCTGGTGAACATGAACATCTGTAAGCTGTCCAATGTTACTGTTTGTATATGATTTCAGGGATGACCACTTAGTATCAGGCATATTATACAGATATATATGTATCAGCAGGTTGTATTATATATGTAGGAATTAAAGAAAATGTATTATTATATGAGGCCAGAAGCTATGAATTAGAGAGAGATTAATGGTGTATATTGGAGGGATTGAGAGAGGTGAGGGAAAGTTGGAAATGAAGTAATAATATTTAATTTAAAATTATTAAAAAACATAATCACTATGGATGCAGGGTATTCAAGTGCCTTACACTTGACATTTATTGAAATAATAAGTGAAACAATGTGAAATAGACCACAGTTTAATTTGAGGTTAATCAAAGTTGTAAGTAATATTATTGTTGTTTTGTTTCAAACATGGTTGGATGAATTTAGATCATACATGTCACACAAACAGCAGAAATGGATCCTTCAGAATGATAACCATGGTTTTCTTGCACTCATAAAGAAAATATAGTTATATAATAACAGGAAAACCAAAAAATATACAGAGATGAATAGGCTGTACTCTAAATGAAAACAATTCTCCAGAAATACAGTTTCTCCTACTCCTTTAACATCAATGGTAAATTAAACTGTGATAGACTTGGATTAGGAATCAAGTAAAGATGTAGTGCTTTGCACATGATCCCACAGAATAGTCAGTATGTCTTATTTTGTTTATACTCCTAGAATACCAATCTTATTCCATGACGAATTAAAATCTGAAATATGCTAACATCCTCCTTGATGCTGCTCATTCTCAGTCTGAATTATTCTTCAGTTAGTCTTAACTCCTGGGTATTTCTCTTAACTTGATTCTCCCTTTCTTTATCTGGGTACTTACTCATGCCTATTGCTATAGTCTTTTCTGTATATTACTGTACGGTTTTTCTAAAGGTGTATTTGATGACCAGTCTAAAATTTAAAAGAAATGGTAGTTCATCTCTGACTTTGAGAAGTGATCAATAAATTTTAAATGACTCTTGATTTTCATCAAAGAGCCCCTAGAAATTTACAGGGAAACAAGCACAAATATTCAAACATACATTCCTATATGACAATTTCATTTTAAATAAATGTCATTTAGTATTTACTTAAATAGTAAATACTGTCTACTGTCAGTAGTGCTTATTAACAAAAATATTTAACTTTTAAAGCAAGTCACAAATGTTTTTCCATTGTATTATAACCATTTCACATCTTAAAAATATTGTTTGCCTTATTTGTTACTACAAAAATTAGGACTACCATTTACTCTTCTCACCTGTGTTAAGAAAAACTGCATTTGTCACTGTATTTCAAATGTCTGTTTTTCAGTAGATACAGTTTTGCTGTCTAACCCCACATAGTTTTAGCTTATATATATGAAGCATTCTAAGAACGGCTCTATAGTCAACAAAAAACTCACATGCACATGATATTGAAAACCTATGATCTATTTTGCAATTATATTTGCAATCCACAATTGTTTGCTTTGTCTTCCTTACTAGAAGCTATAAATAGCAAAAAGGAAGTGGTCCTTGTTTTAGAACTTATGTTGGGGACCATTTTCAGTTCCTATATAAAACACCTGAAATCCGATCATGCACAAATAAAGAGATTAATTTTGTCTTATGGTCATATAAGTTAAATAACATGGTCCTAGCATTGTTTACTTTCTGGTAAAGTTCTCTTGCTATCCCGTGCATGGTGGCAAAGATGAACAATATTCAAACAGTTGCATCAAAAAGGTATATACTAAGGCATATCTTTGCCTCAGAACAAGCTCCTCCTGTTAGAAATGATCAAATTCCACAAGAGTGGAAATTTCACACTACAAGAGAACATTAGTCTCTTCATGAAGGTCCACAAACCAAATACTAGAATATCCAGTAGAAATTCTAGTAATGGGTGTTAATTAAATTGAACTGAATTAAAGCCTTAAAATGTTGGCAAGCTTTCAGACAGAGATTTGAAGAACTCCTTTAATCTTTAGTAACATGAAACTCAGGCTCAACATTTCCCATCATAGAATTTAAATTTGAGATGTATTTTATGGTTATTGCTCCAAGTGTATATTTTAGTATATGTGAGCAAAGACATGTACTACAAGGTGAAAACGAGCCCTCAACATGGCTCTCAAAATCACATACCTTAAGGTCTAATTCTTCAGAAGGAGACAAACGTTTTCTGTAGCTTTGGGTTGTATAATTTTTACTCAGTTAAGAATAAGGAAGAGGGCAGATAAGATGGCTCGGCAGATAAAATTGCTTGCTGCCAAGCCTGAGGATCTCCATTCCTTAGTTAAATTACCTGGAGACAAACATCTCTTACCAGTTGTCCTCTGAACTTCATATACCCACAGTGGCACACATGCTCCCAAATACATACGTGCATATATGCATAAGATGCATGACCAAATAAATGCATGCAATAAAATACTTTTAAATGTACAAAAGTAATAGAATTTTTATACACATTTTGTTCCTTTGATCCTTGTTCCCACCCCAGCATCCTTTCCTTATCATAGTTTGGTCCCCAGTTAGTGGAACTATTTGGAAAGGATTAGGAAGTGTGGCTGTCGGAGTATGTATGGCCTTTTTGGTGAGGATGTTTCACTGTAGATGGGCTTTTTTGTTACAAAAGCCTGAGCCATTCTCAGCTAGCTCTCTCCTTGCCTTACTTGCAGATAAAGGTGTAAGCTCTCTGTTCCTGCTCCAGTGCCATACCTGACTGCCTACAGCCATGTTTCCCATAACAATGGTCATGCACTCTAATCCCCTGGAATCTCAAACATGGATTAAATTATTTCCTTTGTAAGTTGCCTTAGCAATGATGTTTTATCACAATGCTAGAAAAGTAACTAAGACACACATGGCCATGTACAAATAAGAATTATATGATTATGTATTGGAAAGATATTGATATCATGACTAAAATCCGTTTTCTTTCCTTTTAATATTAGTAAATATCACAGCATAGAAGTAGACTTAGAGATATGTAGCTGTTGTTCAGCCTTTGGGGTGTATTCATTTCTAAGTGGTGTGTAATAGATGATATCAGGAACATGTATTTTACAGTGTTTTAATTTTTAAATTGAAAACAATAAATGACAGACATAAACATATGTTACTTCATAATACACCCTGAAAGGGCGCTCAGTTAAGCACAAAACAAACTAATCAGGTAATTGAAATAGAAATGCCTTTTCATTATATTATCATTAAATTCAGTGGTGCTTGTCTAACATTTCTGTGTTCCATGTCTGTTTTATTTTCATTCATGCCCTATTAAGCACAAGCAAGTTGTGATCAATGTTATTGTCCACATTAGTGCTTCTCGTTTTATTGGGTGCTGAAGCAATTGGAAATTGTGCTATAATTTGGATATCAATTAATGGTTGGGACTGAGGATCTTGTGAAAAAATGACATAACCCAGTAAATCAGGCAAAGTAGATGTTATCAAAATTATTAACATAGGGAATAGACACTATTAAAATGCTGAAGAAAGATTCAGGTTCATTGGAACATAAGGTGGGAAGATTTTCAAATGCTGAAGTAAGCTAATGAAAAAATATAAGAGTACAGGCAAGTATGGAGAAGGATGTTTAATGTGTTTGGGCCATTATAGATTATTAATAGCTGCTTTAACATGTTAGACTTATGTTGCACCATAGAGGTGAAGAAACTGGTACTCCAATATTCTTGATGCTTCCATTTTAAAATAATGGACTGAAGATCTTTGCCTCACACTCTAAGCAACCCTTCTGTCTTAGCCTCTCAATGTAAGAATTACAGGTACAAGCTATCACTCCTATCAAAATAAAAGATTTTAAGTGCTTTCACCACACAAAATAGTAGGCAAGCACAGATTTGCTTTTTTTCTTTACTTTTTTATTATACTTTTTGATTGTTTTTATTAAGCTATATATTTTTCCTTGCTCCCCTCCCTCCTTTTCCCCTCCCCTTCACCCTCTTCCATGGTCCCCATGCTCTCAAATTACTCAGAAGATCTTGTCTTTTTCTACTTTCCAAGTAGATTAGGTCCATGTATGTCTCTCATAGGGTCCTCATTGTCTAGGTTCTCTGGGATTGTGATTTGTAGACTGATTTTCTTTGCTTTATGTTTAAAAGTCAATTATGAGTGAATACATATGATATTTGTCTTTCTCGGTCTGGGTTACCCCACTCATTATGATGTTTTCAAGATCCACCCATTTGTCCCAAAATTTCAAGATGTCATTTTTTTTCTGCTGTGTAAATGTACCACATTTTCCTTATCCATTCTTTGGTCGAGGGGCATTTAGGTTGTTTCCAGGTTCTGGCTATCACAAACAATGCTGCTATAAACATAGTTGAGCACATGTCCGTGTGGTACGATTGAACATCCTTTGGGTATATACTTAAAAGTGATATTGCTGGGTCTCCTAATTTTCTGAGAATACACCATAATGATATCCAAAGGGGTATACCAGTTTGCACTCCCACCAGCAATGGAGAAGTGTTCCCTTTATGTCATATACTCTCCAGCATAAGTTGTCATCATTGTTTTCAATCTTGGCCATTCTTACAGGTATAAGATGGAATCTCATAGTTGTTTTGATTTGCAATTTTCTGATGGCTAATGATGTTGAGCATTTCCTTAAGTGTCTTTCAGCCATTTTAGATTCCTCTGT